>JASCZW010021054.1:0-11268 GCA_034211315.2 Aedes japonicus
AAAGAAATCACTCTGCTTTGAATCAACAAAATATTTTGTTGGTATTCAAAACAAAGTTTCTATTTGTTTCAATTCATGAAAAAGTTTCAAATCAATTCAAAATTTCATTCAAATTAAACCAATAAAATTATTTGAAGTAATCACAGTTGTGTGGTTCAGAACAATCACATTTGTTTTTAAACTCAAATTATTAATTTATTGCTTGAACAAAGTATTTTGTCACCCTAAGAAATCACTCTGCTTTGAATCAACAAAATATTTTGTTGGTATTCAATGCAAGCTTTCTGTTTGTTTCAATTCATAAAAAAGTTCCAAATTAATTAAAAATTTCATTCAAGTCAAACCAGTAAAATTAGTCAAAGTAATCACTGCTGTGTGATATTAATTTAAATAATGTTTGATTTATAACAACCACATTTATCGTTTAACTCAAATGTTTAATTTATTGTTTGAACAAAATATTTTTTCACGGTAAGAAATCACTCTGTTTTGAATCAACAAAATGATTTGTTGCTTTTCAATACAAGATTTCTATTTGTTTCAATTCATAAAAAAGTTCTAAATCAATTCAAATTTTCATTCAATTAAAACCAATAAAGTTAATTAAAGTAATCACTACTGTGTGATATTACTTTAAATAATATTTGATTTATAATAATCGCATTTATTTTTAAACTCAATCGATTAATTTATTGTTATAAAATCGAAATATTGTTTCACCCTAAAATCCCCCTGTTTCGAATCAACAAAATATTTTGCTGCTATTCAAAACATGGTTTCTATTTGTTTCAATTCTTTAAAAAAAATCCAAATCTATTCAAAATTCAATTAAAATCAAACGAATCAAATTATTTAAAGTAGTCACCGCTGTGTGATATTCGTCTAAATAATATTTGATTTATAAAAATATCTTATTTTAAACACCGTTTAAACTAAAATGGTTAATTTATTGTATTAATAAATTATTCGTATGAGTGCACATTTCATAGCAGCCATATTGCTGCCTCTGCCTCGGTTTTCTAAAGTAAGTTTAAACAGTATAATTTGTAAAACAGATTATCAACTAATTATTCTCTTTGTAGATAACTGGAAAAACTTCCGATTGAAGACGATTTTGAAAATAAGCTGCCATTATGACGACCTTTCCCTAACTGTTCTTCCCGAGTCCTGCATCCAACCACATGCACAAGGCCATTTCCTGCCATGTCCGATTCATGCTTTCCAACACGCCAGTCGGCTGGGGGAATATAGCGCGGTAATTATTTTAAAACAATAAAACACGATTCTCAGTTTTATAAAGCATGAAGTTTTATTTCAATCAAATGGTTTTATTGTATTAGTTATTCGATGTTTATTATTTCAACAAATGCGTTTAGTTGATTTAACAAAATATTTTGTTTTGAACAATAAAACACGATGTTCAATTCTATAAAGCATGAAGTTTTATTTCAATTCAATGGGTTTCTTAAATTAGTTCATCATTGATAATTATTTCAACTAATGCGTTTAGTTGGAATAACAAAACATTTTGTTTTGAGCAATAAAACACGATGTTCAATTCTATAAAACATGAAGTTTTATTTCAACTCAAAGTTTTTGTTGAATTAGTTCATCAGTTTTATTGGTCCATATATAAACCAAAATTTTAGTTGAATTGATTCCTATTTTGAATTGGTATAACTACGTATTTTTTTGCGTGTAGCATTCCTCCCGGCTTTATTGATAAAACTACATTCAAAACTGTTTTGTCCACTAACATCTCCTCTATGCTTCTTTAAGGGGAGATATACAGTTAGAATTTTTTTTGCTTGAAAAGTTAGCAAATTTCCCGTCGAATACGCTCCTGAAACCTTTTTTTCGAAATTCAAACTCCAAGTGTTTCTTTTCATTGTTTTTCGAAGACGCCCTTTTCGCGACTTCTCCTTGAAATCTTCGGAAATGACTACTATAAAACTATTTGGTCATTTGGTGACTTCCTCAATTTGCTGTTTGATGCTTTTACTGGAGGCAAAACGGCTTTTAAAATGCTTATAAATCTGATCATAATAAAATAATATAGATCTTTTGGCACCTCTTGGTACCATAATAAAACAAAATTGATTTTCAGTGCCGTTCATAAAACTTTAATAAAACTAAACAAAGCTGGATGGCTTTGGCAATTTCACTTGGGAACACCAGATCACTCTTCAAATTTAAACAATCTTTGTGACACTTTTTAAGTGTTTCTCAGAACCTTATCTGTACTTCAAAAAGTAGGAAAATAGCTCAACAAAGATTTGTTGTGAACTATTGCGCTGATTAAAAGTACGGTTAGTATTTTGATTGAACTTTTGTTAGAGATTTTTTGAGGTTCAAAGCAAGTTCTCAACTAACAACATATGAACTTGAAGGTTGCGTTTGAATAGCAACAAGAAACTTTTCTTGAACTTTCAAGTTGCTTTAGATGTTAATGACACTTTAAAGAAAATTAAGTTCCGCCGGTACGTGAAGTGTCTTGTTATTAAGCAAAAAAGTTCCATGAAACTTAATTTTAACTAAATGTGAACTTCTGAGTTCTTATCTAAAGTAAAATTCGAACTTTTGGTTGCTTGGGAATTTAGTTTTAGCAAAATGGAAAGAAAATGTAGAGCGTAAAGATACGATTGTTGCTGTTTTTTTGGATCTCAAACGCGCTTTTGAAACGATTTCTCGGCCCTTGTTGTTAGAATCAATCAAGCGCTTTGGATTTCCGGGCTCTGCATACAGATGGTTCGAAAGCTATTTGTCTGACAGAACTCAACGGACGGCTTTTAATGATTCTGTTTTGAGCCCTTAATATATAGAATGAATAAAATGGGCCCTAATACACTCCCTTGTGGTACGCCAAGGCTGTTCTCCGCCTTGGCGTACCACAAGGGAGTGTATTAGGGCCCATTTTATTCATTCTATATATTAATGACATGCGACGAGTCTTACGATTTTGTGATATTAATCTTTTTGCTGATGATACCGTGTTGTTCATTGCTGCTAAAAGCCATGAAAAGGCCGTTTCACATTTGAATACAGATTTACGTTCTCTAAGTAGATGTTTAAAGTACAAACAATTAAAATTGAACATAAGTAAAACTAAATTCATGGTAATTTCGTGGAATCGAGTTATCGAAGACGTCTCTGTTAAAATTGATGATGAGACAATTGATCGCGTTCGAGAGATTGAATATCTTGGCGTGATTATTGATGATAGATTAAAATTTGACTCTCACATTGACGATGTCATCAAGAAAATAGCCAAGAAGTACGGTATTCTCTGCCGAATGTAAAACGATTTAACTATTGCAAGTAAAATACAATTGTACAAATCAATCATCTCTCCTCACATTGAATTTTGCCCTTCCATTTTGTTTTTAGCTAATCAAACACAAATTTCGAGATTACAGCGTTTGCAAAATAAGATAATGCGTTTGATCTTGAGATGTAACAGGTTCACTTCCTCCTCTTTTTTGTTAGATGCCCTACAGTGGCTATCGGTGAAGCAGAGAGTTGTGTATTTGACAATGGTGTTCATTTTTAAAGTAATAAACGGTTTGCTGCCTCGATATTTGTGTAATCGAATTGAAAGAGGAAGTGATATTCATAGATATAACACTAGAAACGCGGATGATGTTAGAACACCATATTTTTTGTACGGAGCTCCACAAAATTCGTTGTTTTTTAAAGGTATAAATGTTTTCAATTCGATGCCTATACACATCAAACGTGCAGCAACTCTAACAGATTTTAAGAGACAATGTATTTCACACATCAAAGCTGCCTTTTGAACAGCTACTCTGATAACTTTTTACTCTTGACTAATTTTGTATCTTGACGATGTTATTAAAACGGATATTTTTGTATGGTTTATTGTTAAATGTTTTATATTTGTCATGGAGGCACAAACAAACTATACTTTTCGCCTCGATGATGATGATGGATTTAAAGTTTTTATTTTGTTATTGTATTTTAAAGTAGTTTTTATTTTTGTGTAGTCTTCAAAAGTTTGAGCCTCGCGCGCGGTATACAGGTATATTGGATTGTATTTTGATAATGTCCTTATACAGGATTCTGTGATTTGAATTGTAATAGAATTTTCTGATCGCTGGGGTTATTTGCGAACATTTGTGGTTGACATCAATAGCTTTTCACAATTATTTCGCTGTAAAGCAAATGAACAGTTTTGGAAGAAGTTTATATCTGTAGACACAATCAGTTCGTTTTTGGTTTTGCATAACTGGTTGAATTGTTTTAAATAAATTATCTAATAGATAAATCGTCTAGCTCAAACCTTTGTAGGGGTAAGTGGCGGGACCATCATCATCATCATCATCATCATCATCATTTGGTTGCTCAGTGTACTTATACAACATTTTATACAGCTATAATCACTAAGTTGTATAGCGGCTAAGGTATTTGTTATATAAAGGCTTTTGAAAAGCTATAACAAAGCTAACAGATAAAACTGTGTAAGAGAACACAGAATGATAATTCAAAAGCTTAACCGAATAATCTCTTAGCTACACAAACAAGCTGTGTGAATACAGACAAACATTGTTCGCATAAGGGCTTTTTTTTGTAGAGTATGCAACCTAGAGCTAAATGTTGTGTTAAAGCTGTGTTACATCACCGACAAACCGACATGAAACTCAATCTTCACTATTGATCAAGAATCCATAACGACCGATTCAAATGTGCAGCGATCCCATCTGTCAAAACCCATAGAATCATTTGATCTAGATAAAATAAATGTGCCCAGAATAGCTCAGACATGAACCATCTCAGCAAGTTCCCAAGCGTGTTCATGGCTTCAATAAACGATCTCAGCGAACACGAAGATAGATGTCACTAATATTATTTGAACAGAAATATTAAGACATTTTCTATTGTCATTCATGTCGGTTTGTCGGTGGTTACATTACGCATAAGTACTGTATCGATTTTTTAATTCTGCTTATAGCTTATTCAACTTCACTTGCTTTTATGCAATTATAAAACAGCTTATAAGTTCTTAACTTCGGCTTAGGCAACTAAAAATGTTAAGCTTGTAGTACACTGTTTGTCCAATAGCCAAATATTTGGCATAGGCAGCTAGACAGCTGACAGATATCATAGATGTTTGTCAGATGCCTATCTGCCTATGACAAATATTTGGCTATTGGACAAACAGTGTACTACAAGCTTTAGTTGGGTAACCAATGAAAATGGTTGAATTCACCACTTCATGGTATTTTTGACTATGATCATGGTAGCAAGGACTATTCCGACATTATGGCAAATGTTGGATCAACTATTTTTAATGGTCGTTTTGACCACGAACATAGTCGGTTCAAAAGCACTATACTGCAATAGTCATCCTAACCCCCAATAATGGTAAAATTGACTATCAAATTTGTCTCTGTGTAGGTAAGGCCGAGGGTAACACCCCGTTCACACTACAACTTATATTACGTGATATAGACTATCTTGATACCAGCATCTATACATCTAGTTTTCACTGGAAATAATGTACATGGCATTTGATATCAAGATACTCTATATCAAGTAATATAGGTTAGTGCGAACGGAGTGTAACACCCCGTTCACACTACGAACTGTATGACGTGATATAGAGTATCTTGATATCAAATGCCATGCAAGTTATTTCCAGTGAAAACTAGATGTATAGATGCTGATATCAAGATACTCTATATCTAAGACATAAAAAAAAATAGACATGACATCACGAATAATTCGGCGTAAGGAAAAGGGAGAACGAAGAAACGCTTAGAATGTGCCTGCCTTGCCTACAGTCTCGCATATCGGTCAGATGAGCAATCGTTTGAACAATGTTTTAGACCATAATTTGTGTTCTCCATCATTACGAAGGTAAATTAATGAATTACAAAAAAAAAAACAACATCAACTTTGATTACAAGTAAGTCTCAGCTTATAAAATATATTCTGCGATTTTATAGTACATTATTTTATTATTTCACCAACCATTATGCTTGCTTATCCTTGACAGGTGCGCATATTTTGTAGAATATGTTCTTGAGTTTTTCAATATTTTATACTTATCAATCGAACTGCTCGGATTTGTCAAGAGAGTGCAATAGGCTTAACCACTAATGTCATCGAAGCCAACAGTATATATTTAAACGGAGATTATCTTCGGCTCTCATCGATTGTATTGGTTATGAGGCTACCAAGTAAAAGAGACAATTGCATAGATGGACGAAAGGTAGGCACATTTGTAATGACCGAGCCAGAGGTTCATGCATCGCTGTTACCGTCGAAGAGTCACTAGGAATACTCCAGCTTCTAGATATTACTACGGCGGGCACCAATGTTCAATGATCATAATTTAATGACGGGCATAATGTTCAACATTCAAGAAAGCAAGTTCACCAGTATTAGACTACAGAATATTCATAACTCACCCAAATGAGCTGGGAAGCAGTAAAAACAACAATCAATATGCAACTAGCGATTTGAAATTGGTTCACTGTTGTAGAACCCCTTGGTCCGAAGTACACAGTATTGAGGGCATTTGAACAGTAGTATCCGATCAGGCACATAACTCTTTGTCATACTACCCCCTGCAGGAAATCCCCCTAGTAATTATTCTTAGTCATACCACCCCCTGCAGGGAAATCCCGTTCAAATGCCCTCCGCTCGTTTTCAATCTTGTATCTTTCAATTTCAAAGCCTGCCGTTGCCCTATACGGAACTATCAATACACTTTCTCTTCATGTCTATGCGTTCTAGCAATAAAATTACTGTCCGCTCCTAGCG
Source organism: Aedes japonicus (assembly GCA_034211315.2). Classification (NCBI taxonomy): domain Eukaryota; kingdom Metazoa; phylum Arthropoda; class Insecta; order Diptera; family Culicidae; genus Aedes; species Aedes japonicus. The sequence continues at coordinate 6,787 of JASCZW010021054.1, forward strand.
CTTCGCATGGAGATAAGATATTATCTGATTCTGAAAAACTTCATTATTTTTCTTGTGTCAAGTAAAAACCTGTCATTAGTTCTGGACAGAATTTGCAGCGTTAACAGCAGTACGTTTGTTCGTGGTTTCATCAGCATGTTATCCATGCGATGCACTTTTCAATTACAGTAGGCACTGTTTAGACTGCAAAGGGAACGTCCATTAATTACGTCACGCAAAAATTGACTTTTTAACCCCCCTCCCCCCCATGTCACGTGTTTTGTATGGACCTCCAAATTTTTTTTGTATGGATCGTCACGTTTTCTCAAACCCCCCCTCCCCCCTTACTGCGTGACATAATTAATGGACCTTCCCAAATAAAGACTTTTTCTGTCTGTCATCATTTATTTTATTCTGGAGAAAAACCTTACTATGACTCTTGCCATAATGAATATAGAAAGAAAAAACCTGCATTAATCCACCGATGGTGAGACTGAACCCTTCTTACACTTCACCAGAATAACGAACTCCAAATGTGGCCAATAATGTACTGGATAGATATTTTCATTCGAAATCCCAGGAAGATCCAGGAACATTCGATATGTCATACATTCAGTTTATAAAATTAACTATTTGTCAATCCTTAACGTATTGTTAATCGAAGTGATTAACATATTGCCAATAATTGTCTTTTACAGCCTGTTTATGTTAGTTATATAAAAGGGGAAATTACATAAATATTAGAAATTTCATATAATAGAATAAATTATTAGACAATCCTAAGCGTCAATTTTTATTATCGATATGGATTCAAGATGCTTAATAAGTACATGTTCGTTGAAAATAGCGAGGGGCGCGCAAGAACATTTGAGTACAGCACACACTTTTAGAAAGTATTAAAAATACGCGTTTAATACGGCTAATTATACTTTGAGTACGTCAGAATAACCACTTGAGACTTTAAATACACCTTCATTACAATTGCTTTGCCTTGTAAGCCTTGAGTGCTATGAAAAACATTTCTATTAAAATTTGAATACTAAAAGTACAGTTAAATACATTTTTAATACTTAAGATTAATTTAAAAACTTTTAAGTACTGATCGATTATTTTGATAACAACTGCAGATTTCGATACTCAAAATACATTCTTATTACACAAACATGCTTTGAGTACCATAAAATACATTTTAAACACTTTTCAATAATTTTAAATACTTAAGAAATCCAAATCAGTATCTCGTGTACCATTTAGTACATGTTAAGTATTTAAAATCTTTTTAAATATATTTAGACTACAATTTACATCCTAAATAACAAATAAATACATTGGATTACAGTTTAAATACCTCGAGTACAAGTGAGCACATTTTAATTACATAAAATATCATACACACTACACACTATTATAAGACCACTCATTTGTACAGAAAACCACTCAGTTTTCCCATTATAATTCCTATTCCAAATTGGTCTAGTTTAGCGAGAATTTATTTATTTAAAATTTATAACTTGAAAAATGCACTGCATTGACAGAACTCAAGATGGTTGTGTCCAATATTAAATTTACCACATCTAATAAGGTTTCTCTGTTGACCTCGGTTTTGACCCAATAACATTTCATTTCAACTCAAACCCAAGTAACTACGAGGATATAAAAGCATGCATATATAATGCATATGCATTACGTCTAGTGCATAATTGAAGTTGGATTAAAGCTGAAAAGAGCGAGGGGCACGCAGAGCATTCTATTGAGTGTGTCGTATTGAAAATACTTACGGACTTAACTCGATTTACAGAGTATTCACAAACATTTAGATAATTTAAGGTAATCAAAAGTATTTTTGGAGGACTCAAAGTAACCAAAGGTATTTGAAAAATAGTTAAGCTACTCAAGGAGTATTTGAAATCTATTAAAGTTCTGAAAAGTATTTCATGAGTATCTTGAGTAACTTGAAAGTATTTAATGAGATTTAAAGGATTCGTATACATTTAAAATACTTGGAGAGTGTATTAAGAGTTCTACGCTCTCGTTTCATTCTACGCAGTAACTGACTGGAATTTTATTGTTTTCTCTTTTACTCACGCGTAAATGTTACTTAATGTTCTCATCTAATATTCTGTGAGAAAAAAAGGACAGCCATACAAATTAAAGAGATGGTGTTTTGAGCGTGTCCTTGAAGAATGTTTTAAGAGTTCTACCTACACGCTATCTAGGACTACGCATGTTGAGTTGAAATGTTATTGGGTCAAAACCGAGGTCAAAAGAAAAACCTTATTAGGTGTGGTAAATTTAATATTAGACACAACCATCTTGAGTTCTGTTAATGCAGTGCATTTTTATGACTTTTAAATAAACTTTCTCGCTAAATGTGACAAATTTGGAGTAGGAATCATATTGAAAAATGGAGTGTTTGATATTTTAAGTAATAAAAATATGTTCACTCGTACTCAAGGTATTTGAACTGTGATGAAATATATTTATTTGTTATTTAGGATGTAAATTGCAGTCAAAATATATTTAAGGAGATTTTAAATTCTTTACATGTACTAAATGGTACTCGAAGCAATGAATTGGATTTATTTGGTATTTAATTGTAGTCAAAGTATCGGAAAGTGGTTTAAATGTATTTTATGGTACTCATTGTCATGTCATTGTAATAAAAAGTTATTTCGAGTATCAAAATCTGCAGTTGTAATCAAAATAATCGATTAGTAGTTAAAAGTTTTTCAACTAATCTATTGTATTCAAAATGTTTGTAACTGTACTAAAAGTATTCAAATTGTAATGGAAATGTATTTCATAGCACTCAACGTATATAATTGTAATTAAGGTGTATTTAAAGTCTCAAGTAGGTATTCTAATGTACTCAAAGTTTAATTAGCCGTATTAAAAGCGTATTTTTAATACTTTCAACAAGTGTGTGGTGTACTCAAATGGTCTTGCGTGCCCCTCGGAAAAGAGTCCCACTAAGATCGAACTGAAGTTATATCTTTTGTAATGCCATAAGACATTGCTAAAGTAGCATCATTGCATTGGTAATGCATCACTACTTTTTCAAGCTTATATAACGCTTTATTACTTGACAACTGCTGAATTGATGCGATCCCTCATTACCGATGTTGATTTGTGCAATAATGAATAAGTGCAATAATATAATTAGGTTCTCGCCGAACGATCTCACAAACACTAGCGTGCTGCTTTACACATATAGGATAGATTTGTTTATTGTTTTCAACCACAAGATCAACTGTCTAAATGTTCAGGTTGACAACGGTTTGTTTTTCATTTTCAACCAGCAAAACGATTGTATTAGTGAAACCCCGCATAATCACAAACCATTCCTGGACCATTTCCCATATTCTTGACGACCGTTTCCGTTATAGTAACGACATTTACCGTTATAGTTGACAACTATAAACTGACAATCTCCTATAACGTTTTACCAATATGTCAGATGGTAAAAGGCCAAATAACAATTTGCTGAATAGGCGGTTAAGTTAGGTTACCATAGAAAAATGGCAATTTTCACGAACAAAATTTTTGCTGTACTCTATCTCAAACAGTTGGTATATAATCCAGACCGAGTGCAGACAATAATAAACCTATCAATGACAATATGACAAACGTTAACAATATGTGTTAATGTAGAGGTTGTATGGTGATAATGAGATTAAACTAATCGATAACAATAACACAAAATGTGATAATATATCTTACATTCGAAATATAGTTTCGACTATATAGCAAATTGTTTTTCGTTATGCGGGACTGCTTACTAATACTAACGGCGGCAGAGAAGTCTATGCTTGTGGTTACTTGGAAAGTTTTTGTTGAATTAGTTCATCAGTTTTATTGATCCATATTTAAACCAAAATTTTAGTTGAATTGATTCCTATTTTGTATTGGTATCACTACGTATTTTTTAGCGTGAGTAACATTTACGTGTGAGTAAAGAGAAGGAATACAATTCCACTCAATTATTGAGTAGAATGGAACGAGATGTAGAACTCTTAAAACACTCAAGTATTTTAAATATATTTGAGTCCTTTTAAATCTCATTAAATACTTTCAGGCACTCAAAATACTCATAAAATACTTTTCAGAACTTTAAATACAATTCAAATACTCTTTGAGTAGCTTAAATATTTTTCAAATACTTTTGGTTTCTTTGAGTCCTTTAAAATACTTTTGATTACTTTAAATATTCTAAAGTGTTTGTAAATACTCAGTAAATCGAGTTAAATCCGGACGTATTTTCAATACGACACACTCAGTAGAATGCTCTGCGTGCCCTCGGAAAATAGTAAATGGAGACTTTGTGTGTAATTTTCGAATATACTCGTTGCAGTTCAAAACCAGACCACTCGAGCCAATCGATGCTGCTCTAATTCTATAGAGCCGCATAGTGTGGCTAGTCCGCTGTATGTGCTATACAACGCAACAGATGCGACACAATAGAATGCAAGCGGCATCGATTGGTGTGATTGGTCTTAGTTCGGT
>JASCZW010021055.1:0-11260 GCA_034211315.2 Aedes japonicus
TGGTGATACCCAAATCATGAAAATTGCATGATAATTGTTGAATTTAGTTCAAAGGTTTTCCGAAATAATAATTCTCCGGTACGGAAATGATAGAAACAACACTTTGATCCGTGATGGGGAGAATATAATTTTCCTATTAGAGATACAATTCTTCCTTACAATGTGTATGTGTTGAAAACGTTTAATTTATAAGATAGATTTAAGCTCAATTTTAATGTTTTGCATGCCTATTTAGTTTAAGTTTCCAATTTAATAATGTAATAAGGCAAAGATCATACTTTCAGAAAGTTCGCATGACCATAGTATAATTATTTCTTCATATATTAGTGTATACATGTATATAGGTATGTTACTCACGTTTAGTTCCGTTTAGAGTTATTCAAGAATCCAGTTCTAGTGTAGTTTATTGTCTCAGTGTTAAGTCCTAGTTAAGTGCATGTAGTTAGGTTTATAAATTTCTCCCACGTATTTAACGTGTTCTCATTGATCTTTTATGGATTTCAATTCGTAGGCAGCAAAGGTAGCCATAACCTAAATTGTTAGGCTAAATTTTAAATAGCTTATACATGATCCAATTTCTTTAAGCTTACCAATTATGTAGATTTAAAGTAGTTTAATTTATCACTAGGATAATTGTAGGCGAAATAACACACTATTTTAAGTGGAACTATTTTAAGTACAAAGTACAGCACTAAGTATACCGTAATTAATAATTTTAAGATGCACTCACCCATGTGGCTAATGTTGCTTGTTGTTTTACTTTTTTTTTAACTCCTTATTTATTCCAAAAATTTTACATTATTTGACATTCATATATTATCCTAGGTGCTCCTGCTAAGTAATTAACATTTCAACCTTATATGCTATCTTTAATATCTAATTGTGTTAATATTATTTTTACTTTGTCTATTCAGAATTTTTAACAGGGTTTATCTTGCCTGCGTGTCAGAATTACAGTTGACTTCTTAAAACTAGTTCTTATCTATAGACAGAATTGATCATTACAATTGAAGATTGCAATGATTTTTGTCTAAAATTATGAATTATTTTGTTGGACATTTCTTCTAGAGTCTCAACGTTTGAAATTCTATGTAATGCAATAGTACTGAACCAGGGTGGCAGCTTCAATATCATTTTCAGAACTTTGTTCTGAATCCTTTGAAGTGCTTTTTTTCCTAGTTACACAACAACTAGACCATATTGGCACAGCATAAAGCATGGCCGGTCTAAACATTTTTTTTGAATATAAGAAGTTTGTTCTTTAAACAAAGTTTGGATTTTCTGTTTATAAGAGGATACAAACATCTTATGTACTTATTTCATTTGGCTTGAATGCCCTCAATGTGATCTTTAAAATTTAATTTTTGATCAAGTATCAGTCCAAGATATTTTACTTGACTTGACTTGGAACTCCGTTCATAGTGACCATATGACTATTACTTGGTTTCAAAAATGCAGCTTTATGCTTGTGTGGGAATAATATAAGTTGAGTTTTGGAAGCATTAGGAGAAATCTACCATTTTTGAAAATAATCTGTAAAAATATCCAAACTTTTTTGTAGCCTCCTTGATATAACACGAAGACTTTTTCCATTAGTGGAAATGCTTGTGTCATCAGCAAAGCAAATTTTTTGACACCCTTGAGGTAAATCAGGGAGATCTGAAGTGAACATTTTATATAGTATTGGCCAATAATGCTGCCTTGAGGAACACCAGCTCTATTGGGCAATTGAACAGATTTAGAATTCTGATAATTTACTTGCAAAGTTCTATCAGTAAAGTAGTTTCGAACTAATTTCATGATAAAAAGGGGAAAATTGAACTTTTTCAGTTTCGCCATCAAACCTTCATGCCAAACACTGTCGAATGCTTTTTCTATGTCTAGAAGAGCAACTCCAGTGTAGCAGCCTTCAGCTTTGTTTGAAAAAAGTTTTTTTTTTTGTTTTCTTGGTACTCACCCGGTGTGAAGGTTCGTCCCTATCTATCAATCCGCAGTACAGGGAATCTCCGCAAAGCTCGAAAAGGGCACTGACTGGTGACTGTCATCGGTTGGTTAGACGACATACAGAGCCCGCTGGCCTAATAGGGTAGGCGAACAATCATATTTAAAGCAACTTGTAGAAGCACCTATTAAAGTTATGTGCGATCTAAAACAAGGAGCCGATATTTCATTATTTTTTGATAAAATTAATGATATAATATTACTGTTGGATCGGGGTTTCGTTTCAAAGCCACCTTAGATAAAAAACCGTATTTTGCATATTTTTTTAGCTGCAGAAACTTATAGGGTAGGGAACGGCTTAATCAGGGGTGACTGTTTTCATCAGTTGTTAGGAAATAGGTCTAAAACTCCTACATTTTCCTATCTTTTCCACTTTTAATTATACAACCATTAGGTTCATCTATCGTACTAATCATTCGATGAATAATTCATGATTGGAGAAGATTTAAAGAGGAGAAGATTTTAAATACATCATCTAGAAAACCACCAACTTCCAATCTGCTGAAGAAGTTCGCTCAAGTTTTGCCTTTGCATACTTTGTATTTGTACACGTGCACAGGAGGACATTTCTTCATCAGGTCTTCTCAAATCTAGGCTTGTTGCCAGAATTTGATGTTTAACATTGAGTTTAACTTATTTCATATATAGATGATCTGAATCCACTACATATTTCATGTTACTTCCAGTCATTTGAGGTTGATCTATGCTTATGATTATATTGTCCATCATCTGGCACTATCACATGCAATGAAAAAACATGTTTCGGAGCTGTCCAACAGTACTCAACGATAAATAATACTTCTCTGTCGAGCGGCAGCTATGGCATCACTGTTGCTTTTGAGAGAGCTCGTATTTCCTCTCGTCTTTGTTAACGATGGATAAAGCGTTGTAACGTGAAACCTGCTGTCTTTCACATTTGTTTGAATCTTAGAGGGTTTGAGCTGTTTAGTGGAATACCTGTAACTAGAAATTAGAAAAAAAATAGTATTTTCCATTTAATTCCAACTACCTTTTCTTATCTTGACAGATACGCGTATTTCGTCTACAATGTGCAGACTTCTTCAGTGTCTCGTACTAATAACTCGACTTGCAAGTCTAGAGCGGAAAGATAAAACGAAGACGAGGGTTGATGAAAGTAACGATTGAAGCAAATCGTGAAAACTCCAGTATTTTTTTAACAGACGTATCTGATTTTATAAACAAAGAGGGGAATTAAGATTCAAACGTTATATTCTTGAAACCCTTAGCACTTTCCGACAACCTAGGGCCACCATTACTAGGAGTAACATTTCCCTAACATGAAAGTCATGCTATTATTCGTGAGAAAGCTGATAGTTTTGAGAAACTTACATTTGAATCTTACTTCTCCTCTTTGTTTACTAAATCAGATACGTCTGTTTGAAAAAGTACTCGAAAACTGGTCTATTTCATTTCGTCTTCGCACACATGTACAGAATCGCACTCATACAATATTGTTAGCTTATTTTCAGATTTCGGAGCTAAAGAAAACGTTCTCATGATCGGAAAGCAATCTGCATGCTCTTAATAAGTCACTGCAATTGGGAACTTTATTGAATAGCAATGAAGTTTTCTGAGTCGAATGGTAGTTTCCCTAGTAGCACACTACGATCAAAATTAGTTGAAGTAACTTGATTATGACTTAGCAAGTCATATTCATGTTATCTCAACCGAATGGCTACAAGTGTGCTACTAGGGTCTGAAAGTAAGTTCCGATAGATGTGAAGTAATAGTTTACATTAAATGTCAGCGTTATTTACATACCTTGGTTGGACAACGTTGTTAATATGTGCCCATACTTTAACCACTGTACTGCTTCAACGAGACAATAAGCAATCAATAAAACAGTTTCTCCTATGCCTCCGCCATGGCAGGACGGCCAAATGATCGGTGTTCTTTATTGCATTTCAAACAACCATACACAACGTAGGATGTCCTCCCCACATATTATCGACGAAACAACAGATCCAATGTGAATCCTAGAGGGTTTGAGCTGTTTAGTGGAATACCTGTAACTAGGAATTAGAAGAAAAATTAGTATTTTCCATTTAATTCCAAATACATTTGCTTATCTTGACAGATACGCGTATTCGCATATTGTAGACGAAATATGCGTTTCTGTCAAGATAAGCAAAGGTAGTTGGAATTAAATGGAAAATACTAATTTTTCTTCTAATTTCTAGTTAGTTAGATCCAATGTATTTTAAATTCAAAAAAATTACTACATCTCTTGGAACGGTGACGTTTTCTTCCATACTTCAACGAAAGCGGTCAAGCTGACTCATTGCATACCGAGGGAACGGAAAGCAGTCCAATTGAAGGTGAGGCAGTACCTGTAACATTCCTTGACTTTACTTTGGGGTTGCACGTCCAGCACATCAATCTGTCACCACCGAGATTATGAGGCTTGTGATCCATCCGCAAGGCACGTTTTTGACCACCAAGACGATGAGATCCCCTACTTCGGGAGTCTTCCCAAATAAGATATCAGATATTAGTGTGTCCACCTCATTCAAAACAGGGCTACCATGATACTTGCCATATTTCATTTGGTAACCCCTTCAGATTGTGACAGATACGCGTATTTCGTCTACAATGTACAGACTTCTTCAGTGTCGTGTACTTGTACTCGACTTACAGTCTAGTATTAGTACACGACACTGTATAAGTCAGCACATTGTTGATGAAATACGCGTATTTGTCTACATTAGCAATAAAGGTATTTGGAATTAAATGAAAATTAGTAATATATTACCTTATTTTCTAGTTCCAGGTTTAGAGTATTTTGACCGTACGTCTAAGCAGTAAAAGCTACTAGAAAAATCTTAACATCGTTGTGGACAAGTTACAGTATTTTCAGAATATCTACGGTACTCCAAACTATTCTTAAGCTCCGGTTTCGGTGTTTTGCATGATCAGCAAAGCGATTTACGAAATGTTCATCCTACTTACGAATTACAAAAGCTCCATGGGACATCATGGCACAGTTAAAGTCATATATCAGTATTTTCTGAATATTTACGGCACTCCAAACTATTCTTGAATATCGATTTAGATATTTTGCTAGATCAAAAATGCGATTTACGAGGAATCTATCGTACTTATGAGTTGGTAAATCTACATGGTATATCATTGTATAATTATAGTCATATTACACTATTCATAACTTGTCTACGGTACTCTAAACTTTTCCTAAATTCTGTTTTTGATGTTTTTTGAGCTAAATTACGAGGTCTTCATAGAACTTATGAGCAGCAAAAGCTTCATGTCTCATGGTGTTTTGCTTAATGAACAAGAGAATTTTCACTACGATATGCACCTGAACAAACATTTTTAATTTTAGCTTTTGAAATCCTGATGACGCTCCGTAGATCGTAGCATTCAACAAAAAGTGGAAGAATGAAGAAACATATAAAGCTAACCGGTGTTATGATGGTCCATGGAGCTTTACAACGCATGTAAGGCTTGTTCGCAACAAAACCTAGACAGATTAAATTAGGAATAAAACAAATTAGCTGTTTGTTCAATCCAAAATGCATTTGCTAGTCATCTTAAAACTAATTACAGTGATTTAATCAGGCTACATTAAAAAACTTTTGAGTTAACTCCAGCCATTTGGGTCTGCGCAGACTTAGCTGCTTTTGACCAAAATTTTCGATTTTTTTCTATCGTTGTAGTTTGTTGTTTATATTGAGAGAGTTATCTCTTCACGAGAGTCCAAAACTGCTCGATAGGTCGCAACTCCGGGCAGTTAGGTGGATTCGCCCTTTTCTATACAACATGGACTCGATTCGCTTTATAACATTCCAAATCATCTTTGACTTAATGACAGGATGCCAAATCAGGCCAAAAAAGCGAGGGAGCGTCATTCATGGCTGCGTAGGATTGGTAACAATCGCTTCTTTAGGTATTCTTCGCGGTATATTTTCATTTTTACCGTACCGGTGCACCGCGGTGTTATGAATCTTTGGCTTGCCCGACCACAGCTGCATATTGCCTGCCAAACCAAATATTTTTTGGGGAACTTGGCATTTTTCTTCGTCCGTAGCATGTAACCAATAACAGATTTTACACAATGAACAGACTTGCGTTCATAAGTCTGTGAAATATTTCACGCGTTGATGAAGTATTTCCAGAGATATATGTATATAGGGGTGTCCAGATTTAGTCACGAACAAGCCTTATACGGTCATAAATGTCCATGATAATATTGTATCATGGGTGAGAGTATGAGTGGAGTATTTCATATGTCTAAAAAGTGTAACGATATCTCAAGAAGGTTTTCTCACCCATATGTACAGTATGGATAAATAGCTTGTTGATCATGTAGAACATCAAGATCTGAACTCAACGACAGTTTTCGGAACCTTAGATATTAAAAAACATGTATATTATAGGAAATTATATCCCGTGTGGCTATTTTAACTTATAAGTACGGTTGAGACATCGTAAATAGCCTTGTTGATCATGCCTGCATCAATCGTGTAGGATGCCTCTGGCGGAGAGGCAAGTGAACAAAGCGATCCACATTTTTACTACGCTGCGACCTCATTTGGTTGATATTTGACGAAAGTTATCGGCCGTCTACATTGCTCCAAGCACGTTGCTGGCAAATGACCCATCTTTGGTGTTACAGATTACAGCCTTCCAAACCTTACAACCCTGACAATGCCTGAAGTTCGGACGCACCACAGTGTGGTGGTTTTGTATTTGGAAACGATAGGGACGGAATTCAGTGACGATAGTCTAATTGTTAGCGTATAGAAATTTCCGGAGATACCAGTCGACCGGGAGTTCGGTAAACCGATGGTTACATTAAAGAATGATGGCGAACTTGAAGTCATATGACACATTCGATGCTGCTACAAATCGAATGTCGACACGCAGGACGTCCCATTCATTGGTGTACTGCGACAACTTGTATATTTTGTTCGATTTGTCAATCTCCTCCTGAATCTCCTAAGCAGCACGACAACTTCATCCGGGTAGACTTCGGCTTTTATTATACTTCAAAGAGCTTCTTCCAATCGCTGAATTTCGTTTTGGAACAAGCTTTCTGTTTTCTTGTGTTGTTCTGATTTCTGACGACGAGAATTATCCATTATACGAATCACGTACGCCACGGCGTTGACCTAGTATTCCCACTTTGAGAAGTGACTGAAGTCCAAAAACTGTTTCATTGGGACCTTTCAATGTGTCGAGCAAGCGCGCAACTCTTCAGTAGTTTTCGATGACTCTGCAGGATTATTTTTCGGCCACTTTGCTGCCAGACGATGAAGCAAGCCGAAAACTTAGACTTATTTAGAATTTGAGGTAAGGCAGGGACCCTTTCTCTTACTGCTTATTGAAGAAAGTGGAAACGTATTTCTCAAAGGACAATATTTATTTTCGAACAAACTCATATAACCGAATTCACCTCAGATTGAACAGTAACTTCTCCGTAACTTTTCGTTGTGCTGCAGTTTTGCAAATTTTCTTGAAACAGTCAACAGAGCCTCCTTTTCTTCCATCTTTCTCGAGATGCCATTTAATAAGTGATACTGGGAACGCCGTTCAGGGAAGAAGCTCAATAGAAGCTTACGTAAATTGAGACATCGGTAATAGAAAAAGGGGGTTTAATCCATCGTAACTTAATGTAAGATTTTTTTTTACAAATTTTGGATCAATAACTATTAATATTAATTGGTGAAATTTGTCAGAAGTTGATAATTTTCCATCAAAACGAGGGGCTCTAGGAGTGGGCATTAATTTATTGCTAGAACGAATAGAAATGAAGTGAAAGTATTGATAGTTCCGTATAGGTTAAATGCAGGCTATGAAATTAAGAGATACAAGTTGAAAACCAGCGGAGGGCATTTGAACGGTAGTATCCGATTGGGCACGCAGAGAGGATTCCAAGAAATAGAGCGATTCCAGAAAGATCCAAAATCGCTCCACTACTTTGAATAAAGGGAAGGAAGAAAGCGCGGACCTCCCGTACCAAACGCTTTCATATAGAGTTAAACAGTGTGACAATTTGTACTTTATCGTTGGGAGCATAGATGCTAGAAAGATTAGTATATGCTCCTTTTGCATGTGTGTGAATTTTTGGCATTTGAAACAAAAGCCTGATAATAATTGCCAAGGTTATAGCGCCTTATCTCACTCAGTGAAATTTCTAATGTGATTAGTGAAAACAAGTTGATAACCAGGCAAATTTAAGCTCTTTGAGCCGCACGTCCTTGGTGGACAGACGCTCGGTACGCACCTCCTCAATCTAGCTAAAGTCAGAAGGACAACAGTGCCCAAACTGCACTAACAACTAAGCATGAGGTAGGAACTTGTGCGGACTAGAGCTATGTTGCGGGGTCGCACGCTCTTTAACGATTCACCATTTGGCAGCCCATGAAAGCACAATCAGCACAAAAAGATCAAAACTCATGAATTCTTGAGCAAATTTTCAATAGGTCGTAAGTAACAATATAACGTACGTAACTCCATAACGGACTTTTGTCACATTCGTCGCAATGTCGATTCGACTTAAATGCTTTTCCATGCTCCGTACCGACTTATCCAGCCAATTCATTCTGGCGTGAGCAACATGACAGGTTATTCCATGTCGAAACCAACTTGAAGAATGCGATATATAATTTTGCTACACGACGTAATGCACCCGGTGGATGTAACGTGATAATTTTCCAAACGACTTATAATGAGGTCGTTATTTCCCTAGCTAAAGTAAAACGATTTTAAACTAAATTTGTCGAATAAATCGATTTAAAATTCAACAATATGGAAATTGTTATTGATATAAAGCTAAACCGCTGATTAAGCTCGAACAAAAGGATTCTAATTTGTTGTGTAAAGTTCCATCTTGCACAGTAGTGCCGCCTAGTCAACTAATTAACACATAGAATCTGACAGTTTCACTGGCAACCCATTTTCCCAACAAACACATTTTTTTAAGCACAGGTAAATGAGATAAAGTTGAACGTCTGTCAGCGGCTTAACCTTGCCTAACTTTGTTGGTTGTACATATTTATTTCAAATATTATAGCTTGGTCCAAAAATAGGAATTGAAATTATTTTTTTAAACTTCTACATTGATTTTCTTGATGATAGGAATATGTTACTTACGACCTTTTGAAATTTTTCTTTAGAATTAGTGGTAATAATTGTGCATTGCATTGAAAAAACATGTTGTTAAGATTATTTGGCATATTCGCCTTAATCGCAAATTGCTTCAAATTTATCTGGTATATGGACTTGTGTTGTTGTTGTATTTGTTTTGTTTTTTCTGTTTCACATTTAGGAGACTTTCAGCTTGAGGCTAGTTTGTCACCCCAGGCAGACGACCTGACATCTATTCATCGAACCCATCAACACATGGATTTGATCAAAGATTTTGTCACAGAAAATCCTAGCCGCCGTTAGAACTTTCGACTGGTCTAGTTGATCTAGTTTTCGATTTGCCAGACAGAAGTGTTGCTTAAAAGAACAATTATAAATATTAAATCACCTGCAGCTGTCATACAATCACTTGCAGCTGTGAAAACAGCATTTTTGGCTCAATTATTAGCAATACCATACTGACTCAGATTATCTGCGAAACGATGATAGGACTGGCTATGTGTAGGCTGTGGGCCTCAAGTTAGAATAAGCCGCAATGGATTATTCTTGAAAGGTAAAGTTGATAGGCCCTCAGCTTTGCTAAATAATATTATGACTAATGTCATGGTAGAGTTGATTTTTTTTTTAATAAAATCCTACAAATAATCAAGTTATACATTCAAGCCAATTATTGCAACAAGTCCTATGTTACATATACATCAAATCAAGAAAAATAGGATTGACCATTTACATATTTTTCTTACAATCGTAATTGCAACTCAATCGGATAATCTTAAATTGTTGCATGGTTTTTAATGTACAAAAAAAGGGCAAAAAACGATGATTTCAGGCATGTAATTGATACATTTATCACTTAGGACCTATTGCATTTGCATTTGTAGATTGGACCTGTAAGATTGGTCTTTTTCCAAGTTAGAATGTTCAATGGACTCTTTTCATTACGGTAAGCACTAATAGAAAAATGATCGCATTAGCTCCCTATAAGATTTATTGTTACACTCCTGTACTACCTCATCCTTGCAATTATCAAACATTCAGTTGAACACTAGCCTATCATATTCGAAAATCCCAATAACTGGTTTCATATTTATTCAATCGGATTATTGTTACAGGTGCTTTAGGGAGGATAAATAATTTTTCTTATGCGTAAACTTCGATACTTAGAATTTCTACTTTGAGTGTAGGGTGACAATGAAAATCAAATTTCTGAATTTCTAAATCCACCTTAAGGGAAAATGAGCCTAATGAAACATCACATATAATATGCTAGCAGTTGCCAACAATGATATAGGATATGTTTCAATACTCTTGACATGAACACCTCAGTAATTGAATTCAAATCCTAGCTTTCATCTTTAATTAACCCCCTTAACTAAAAACTTGTCCAAAGCTAGGGGTGAGACAGGCCTACTATGAGTTACTTTTATGCACCGTGTTACTCGCGAGTAACTTGTTGTGCCTCGAAATCGAATCGATTTTCATTGATTTTTTCGCTTTTTGTTACTACCTTTTGTTACACCTCCTATCGTCAGTTTTAATTGTAAACAAAGAAGGAAGGTATACTTTACTTTCACCCATATGAAATACATGAGTAAAACTAAGGTATACGCTTTTATTCATAAGACCCAGTGTCTGCTGAGCCTTTACTCTTAGTTTTGAGTCCGAAGGGGAAAATTGTAACGGCCAAGGTGAGGATCCAAATTCCCAAGCCCCAAAGTCCCAGAAGACCGTTTATTTTTCAAAAATATATTTTTCCAGCCTAGAAAGTGTGAGCTGTTTAGTGGAATACCTGTTTGTAGAAAATGAAAAGAAAGATTAGTAATTTCCATTTGATTCCAACTACCTTTGTTGCTTATCTTGATAGATACGTGTACTTCGTCAACAACGTGTAGACTTCTTCAGTGTCGTGTAAAAATACTGCAAAAGTAATTGTAAACAAAATACGCGTATCTGTGAAGATAAGCAATAAAGCTAGTTGGAAGTAAATCGAAATTTTTAATCTTTCTTCTCATTTTCTAATATAATTATAATGTTTCTGAAGAAAATATTTTCTCAAAAACATGAGACGCTAGGAGTGGACAGCAATTTCTGATAGAACAAAAGATATGGTGATATTGATAGTTCCAATAGC
>JASCZW010021056.1:0-11265 GCA_034211315.2 Aedes japonicus
CTCGTTACTTCGCTTGAATAATTCGGTTTGTAAATTCGTTGTTTATTCGCCCAAAAATTGCAGCTCGGTGATTTTGGGAGGGTTGCGGGTATGTATCTCCAGCTAGCATATCTCTACCGGTTATCTCTTGGCATAATGAGCCAAGTTCAGATCTGGCCAAAAGACCACATTCTCCTTCACGTTGGAGGCGGTAACTTCCGGCAGGCACTTCGTACTGTATCTCTCCATTCACCGCAAGCCCAGAAGGAAAGAACAGCTATTTGGACATTCCCTTCTCACTGATCGTCAGCCACTAAAGGACCTTTGAATCATTTACAAAGTTGCCAGAATTCAGCTTTGTTGTTAATAGTGCCATTTAAAACTGGTTCCAAGAAGTCTAACTCAATTCAGTTCGGTGAATACATTTTATTTTAATCAGTTCGTTTATTCTTAAGGCTCAGGCGTGTGTAGCACTTTGCGGAGCTGACATTTTATATTTTAATTGAAAATGTTTTACTTTTCGATTTTTGTAAGTTAGGGGTGCCAATTACTCGTGAATAGCTCGAGGTTCACATTATCGTTTGGAAGGAGCTAGGCGGGTAACTTATTTCAGTGAATCCATTTATTTGTAGTGTAGTTTAAGGAAGCTTACCAAATCGTTAAATCTTCGATTTGTTCTCTGCCCGTGTCGGAATAGGTCATACGGGCGTCTTAAATTCATTTACTAATGTCTACAATCCAACCCTACGAGTTCCATAGGACCAACGTGAAAGATTTCCTCTCGGTCTGCCTCTGCAGCGATGTTCTTCTGGATTCCAATCCAGCGCTTGCTTACAAATTTCGTTTCCGCCCCTTCGTTGTGTTTGGCCGACCTACATCCACATTCGTTCTTGAACATCTTTGGAGTTCAGTATTCGAGATCCAGTTTTTAGGCCATCAGACACGAATTATATATCACAGGTATCTGTTATTGAAGACCTGCAGCTTTTGAGTGTTCTCCGCTGATATAGACCACGTTTCGCTTGCGTATGACATAGCAGATTTCACGTTTGAATTGAAAAATAGAATTTTGAATTATCAGGTTTGATCGCAAAAACAGCTCTAGTCTTCTTGATTTGTGTACTTATGTCGCTCTTAGTTCCACATCATTGCCTCACACCCTTATCATTGCCTCACTACCCGTAAAGGGTCGAACAAGGCCTCGCCATGCAGCACTTGAGAGCCTTGTACAACACATCGAATAGGTTAAGAATCTTGACATTATCATTTCGTCTGATAACTGATAACAACAACCACTCAAACGACAAGTTATTGCATGCTAATGCAGACCTTGTTAGTCCTTCTTCATGTATTGTAAAAAAAACTTTGGCAAAACTCATTGACGGATCGACTTACGCATCGTTTTTGAGGATTTGAGTTTTTCCGAACACTGGCTGTGCACATACAGGACAAGATACCACTACTTTGGACATCATTGAGCATTTCTAATTTCTCATATTTTCAACATCATAACCTGTTAGATAATATCGACAAACATCTATGATCTCCAAGATTATTTTAACACCAGGATAAAAAATAATCCATTTTCTCCAGATTCATGGAGCTTCAAAAATGATCAGCAAACATTTAAAGTGTTTACAGCCGGAGGAACTTTTAAGAGGTTAGATGAATTACAAACAGGTGCTATGATGTTTAATATCTGGGTTTTTAAGAGGATCTCCAATAATTCTCGACTAAGTTGTACGAGTACATAAGATGCCTAGGATTTTGGAAAAATTGAATAAAGTATCCTGTACATCACAGAACTACTCGTCACATCAGTAGACTGATAATAACTTTTGTGGGTTAACTCAACTCATCTCTTCAGAAATCTTCGACAAAGTTGTTGATCACATCAATTCATATACAATCTCATACAGTACTTGAATACAAACAACGCCATCTAGATTGAAAAAACTCTGCATTACCGTGGTTTTGATGATTTTTCTCTAACACGCTGCAACATGCATCTTAGGTTTGAAAAGATGGTGGAGTTTCTGAGGTCCGTAGATGATACTGCAAACGACATTTCCCTGTATAAGTAACTCCATCGAAGGATCTTCAGCCGAGTTATACCGGAGAAGCTTCTGCAAAATGACCCAACCCACTCTGCAGCAGACAGCAAAGATTTTGAAATCCACATTCTGTGACTAATTTGCATTTTGACGAAGAACTGCGTCTTTGTTGTCTATACTGGAGTCAATTTAAAAAAAATCGCATTGCGACCGTCACGAAAAGTGGTCGGGTTTTCATCATTAATATCTCAGTTATTTCTCGAATAAATTTCAAAAATTTTAGAACAATCGATCGGAAGTATTTCTACGCATCATTTTCAATGGAGAATATTTCAAGCCACATACTATTGAAAACATTATAAATGTTAAGCCTTGCCTCAAAAAGTATAATAACTCCACCAGGCCTAAGGGGTCAAATGACCCCAAAAGGATAATCGCTGTATAAAGTCAGACAGACTGAATAAAAGTGTACACTGTCCTCGGCAAATTTATTTTCCAATTTTTATATCTGGAAAATATAAAAAAAAGTAAGAGTTTAAAGCTTACTCGGCGACCTAGAACATCCTGTATATGAAAAAGTTCAGGAAGAAAAAACAAATGCCTTTTTAATAGTGTAAAGCGTTGTTTTAGAATATTGTACATATGCATACTATTATCAAATTCTAGATGATAATCGTTAAATATTTTTGTATCTTTCTTGGAGGATCTAGGTCATTCAAAATGTACTTGAGTTCAAACATTCAGATCTGCAGTTGTAACAGTAGCTTTTATGGATAAGGTTACGATATGTATTCAAACATATTGATTGACCTTCCAACAGTCAACATTATTTGATAACTTTATGATGTTCTAGGTCATTCAAACTGTCCTTGAGTTCAGAATATGAGATCTACAGTTGTAACAGCAGGAGCTTTGAGTGAACAATGTATTTAACAATATCGATTGAATAGTGTGAAAGATCAACATACATAATGCGACAATCTTGGGATATTCTAGGTACTCCAAACTGACATTAAGTTCAAAACATAAGATTTAGAGTTGTAACAGTAGTTTTTTGAGCTATATATGGTGACCATATGTATTCAAACATATTCAATCAATCTTTTGGAATATCAACAGTCATTTGTTTATAATTTTGAGATCTTCTAGGTAATCTAAACCGTCCTGGAGTTCAGAACTTGAATTCTATGGTAGTAACAGTAGTTTTTTGGGCTGTACAAAGTTACGTCACGTACTTAAATATTTTCAGTGAATATTTTTGGTCGTAGAAATACACAAGAATATAATCTTGGGATGGTCTAGCGCAACCTTGGTCTTGGTGTTTAGATCTTGGAGAATACAAAAATAACAACTATAGTATTATTATTAATGCTTAAAATGTGTTTTACATTGGTTTATGTGTAGAACTTTAGGGTAGATTGCAGCTTTCTTCAATTAGTTAGATTTTTTGTAATTGTGCATGTAAACAAGTTTCGAAATTCAAAGGTTATTTCCTCAATCAGATAAAAATTGCAGGGGCACTTGAAGTCTCCAACGAATTATACTAAGAGTGCCTAGTAATTCCCACCTGGTCAAATTTCTGATGCAAATCCAGGTAAAATCCGCGAAATCCGAAAATCTGCATTCTCGTAGCACCCTGCATGTACAAGACCCTGATAAGACTGGTAGTTCTCTACGGGCATGATACATGGGTTATGTTTGAAGAGGGCCTAAAAGCTTTCCGAGTTTACGGACGACGGACGCTTTGGCGGGGTACATGAAAACCGCGTATGGAAGATAAGAATTAACCAGGATCTTGCGCATGTCAATAATGAGCACAGAATCCAGAAACTACTAAAACCAGAAGAGTATAATAGGCAGATTTTGTTCTAAGAAATCCGGACGACACACTGTAGCGCGCATCGATCTATATGGTAACAGCATCCCTGCAGATGCAGTTAAAACAGGACGTAAAACCCAGCGTATGTACAAAGGTATTCTAGTTGAAATTCAAGTTGTGTTTAAGCTACCTCGAAAATAACAACTGAACTCATTCAATGATTATTATAATGAAGGGTGTATAGCATGATTCAACAAATAAGGTTAACGCCGACCATTACACTACAAATATTGGAAAAATCGTGCACTGTACATACTTTAGTTGTACACGATATAGGAAGGTATAGTCACCATCATCATCATCCATCGTTCTCGCCTAACCGATGAAAATGATATAATTCAATACCGCCGTAATCGTTCTCGGCTAAAGACCGAAAATCCTAATTCAAACAAACTCAAACGATGTCTCATAAAACGTCGTTCTTTCTTGTCACGCAACACAATATTTGCTTTGATTTTCGTAAACTTGCTGTTTCTGTGAAAAGTCACAGCGTGATAAAAAATCGTATAATTTAATTGACAATAACCTTCAAAGATAACGAACCAGTGAGTCGTGTGTGTCTGTGTGTTTTTCTTGTTTGTAGCGAAATCCGATTGTTTTCGGAAACATTTGGTCGATAATGTTTCGCTTCGCTTTTGTACCATATTTAATAAATCAAGCGCGCAAAAAGGCCTGAGTAAGGGTTAGAGGTTACACCATCGTTGGACGTCATCAGTCGCCCGGTACGAAGAACTTATTTGGCTATGACCTTCATGTGCTGCTAATGCACAGTTGCCATTGTCTGTCTCAAGCGAAGAAAAACTTTGTTTTTCAGTCTATTCATCAAATTATTGGATATTAGATCGATATATAGTATGTGACGTCCATATTTTTATTTAACTATGATTACACTCACCGATAATTGATGTGCACTTTTCGTTGATGATGCCACTGGGCAGCAGGTGGAAATCAAAGTCCTTTCCGTTGACCACGACGGTGTGTCCAGCATTGTTGCCTCCCTGTAATCATAATAAAGAGGCGGTAAAACTCATTAATGAGCAGCTTTTGTTGGCTCGATCGAACTTGGAGCAACAGATGTAATGTATTAAAAATAAAACCACTCGTTCGTTCGACAGCGGTAAACAAAACCGCTTAAATCTCTCGTTTCACACCGAAACCATCGAGGTTTGGCGAGGAGGGTGACGATGAAGGCTGGGGCCAATGATTTGGTTAAAAATGTGCGCGAATCGCGAACTAATGGAGCTCGAGTGTGCTAGCGTAGGTTGGGCACGAATAAATCGGGACACGCAGCGCTGTTGATGACTAACGGTGCATGGGTTACATACATTCTAATCTAATGAAAGTTACATCTATTGTGGAACCATAGCAATTTTCCAACTCTTAGTTCTATATATTCTTCCATCAAAGCTCTTCACTGAATATATTCAGGGGATAATTTGGTTATTTAGCTTTCGAATTCCGAAAAATGCCATTAGGCCAAATTTTCTTCAAATAAACCATATCCACTCAAAAATGCTATTGTTTTAGAGCTGCCGATAATAGAACAATTTTTTTCACGCCCAATTCAAATGGAACGATAGCCGAGTAAAAAGGGGGCCGCCGACAACAGTTTCACTCACTCGACAAGTTTGGAGCTTAATAAAAACACTTTCAAGACGTTCTGGATATTTCTGTTGATTATGATAGATAGAGCATCGCGGAGCAAATAAATATAAACAAACAAAAATGTCAAAATGTCACACGACGCTGCGAAAATACTCATAAAAGGCTTGCCTATGGTAGGTAAATCTCCCTTCTTACTATCCAATAATTGAAACTATATTCGTGTTTTGAACAACATTTTTATGGGATTTTGAAAATTGGAGTGCGTTTTGCTCAAAACTCAACGCATGTCTTTTTCAATTATTGTAGGAAACTTTGCCATTGATTTCCAAGAGAATAAATTCAAATTTGAGAAGTGTGTTTGATATAAAAGACCTTATGGATTGTTATTACGTTACCGTCAAAGAGAGGCTTAAATATTCTATGGTGCTTAAACGTTTTTCAGAAAATATTTCTAGTCGTTAAATATTGTTCATAACTATAAAAGTCGCAGATAAGCGATGCCAACCTACAGACCAAATTGTTACGTTGCCAGTTTTTAGGCAACCTACCACTGTGGTATTTTTGGCCCAGCGCCAACCTGAGATGATGTTTTCACCACCCGACTTTTTTTTCAGTTCGCTCTGTACAATAGCACCACGTGACATTGAGCAGGCCGCAACAAGCGCGAATCGACGTCACTACTGTTAGCAACTCGACTGTGACCAGCTGTATTTGCTGTTCTGATAACACTTTGAGGTTGCGTTAACATAAAACGACTGATTGCAACGATTATCGCTAATTGCCGAGGACTCGAACTGCATTTGTCAACCTATAGATAAGGCATGAAGATTGTAAAAGTGTATACGTTTTAACAAACGGTTATTACAGCGCAACTATAGTGACTCGAACCTACGAGTTAAAGGGGGCCTGTTGGACATTGTAAGCAAGCGTCATGAGATGTAAAATGTGTATTGATTCAAGTATAATTATTGACACATTCAGAGGTTTGTGTAATTGCATGTAAAAGGGACCAATGTTCCCATACTAATGTGATCGCTTCGCATTTTATACTCAAAGTCAATAAAAAAACATCAGCAAACATTATAACGAAAAGAGATTAATAGATTTAGTCTGCAATATTTTGATTCACCGTATGTGAGCAATGAGCAATGAAATTAATAGGGGAAGATTAACCCTACTTGTTACACATCTTCATATCTGGTGCAGGGCCAAATGGATCACTGCACATTCCATATTTTAACTGTTTTCTTTTTGAAAGGGCATTATACTGCCGTTCTACGCATAACTGTCCCATGTTGCAAAAGTTGTAGTTGAGAAAAAAGCGTTTTAAGTTTTGTGTCACTATTGTGTAGGGCTGGTAAGATTCATGGTAAAACCCACAAATTTATGAGTGGCATTTGAAGATGTGGCTGAGTTTCGATGTAATCTGTGGTATTACAAACAATAAGATTATTTTTGTATGTAAAATACGAGGTAAAATATTCACTGGGACTGATATGCGTAGAATCTTGCCTTGCAGCAGAAAATTTTAGGCATATCAGTCGCACTGCATGATGTATGGATGGATCATTGGCGATAGAATTAACGTTTTCAAATACACATCCCATGTGCATTATTGTTTATGCTCCTACCATGATTCTGATTATTTTTTATCATCATATCAACATTAAAAACACAGTTCAATCAAATGCAAATGGTGGCTTATATAGACAATTTAATGTCAATGCTTTCATGTCATAGTAATTGTTTGAGTTTGAATATAAAGCCCTTATCAATGCTGAGTGTCGAGTAGTTCCTACAAAGGATGTTTTGAACTTAAATCAATTTTGTTTGCTAAGATCTCTTAAGAAATGTCGTAGTGGGACTTTTATGCCTAGAATTTCAACATGGGACAATCTAACTTGATGTTTTTTTGATACAAAGTCAGAACAAAGTATATAATTTTTTGTTTGTATCCAATAGTATAGTTAAAAAATTAAGCATATATTGAAAAAGCTGCAATTTGACCAAAAGCAACATGGGACAGTTATGCGTAGAACGGCAGTATAGGAAAGTTAAAATTAACACTTCACTTGTGTCCTTTGAAAGCAAAAAAAAATAAAAAATAATTATCACTTGTAAAAGTGAGAAATTTCTTAAAATTCTTAAAAAGCTATTCCTTTCGATAGATAGGCCTATTTTGTCTGCGACATACAGACTCCTTCATTGTCGAGTAATTTGCTCGCGTTTACTAGTGATAGTTTGAAAAAGCTGTGAAGTTTTCCTTTTTTTTATTTTTTTAACAGTGAACAAGTGAGGTATTTGTAAAGGGTGCATTCGATAAAAATGGCACAAACTTATCTACTCATCAAAATTACACCGATTATCGGCTATTCTGAGAATTTTGAGGTAAAAAAAACTACTAATGAGTTATGACTTACAACGTTTGTTTTATGCACTTTCATCCCCCATTCCGAAGGCCCACCACTTCACCCAACAAATTTTGTACAACCGATTTTGCCAGTCCTTTTTTGTTTATTTATTTATTTATTTATTTTCACCGTCTTCGATAAAAACTATCGTACAGACTGAACTACTTAATACTAGTTTTCAATAACTTAAAGTCTAAACAATTCTACTTATTCGATTTTTAAAAACATGTTTGGTTATATCGAAGTCGAATTCGTCACATACAGAATTAAAAGTGCGAATGCACGAATCTAACGGATTATTATATCCATTGTTAGTGCAGTGATAAGGAACAGCAAGCATCGGATAATTTAGAAGTCGACGTAGCACATCAAGTTTTTTGTTGTTGAGCGATGTTTCATGAAGCCGTGTTGATTTTCAAAAATCAATGGTGCGGCTACTGTATAGAGAACATTGTGCATCAGCTTTTCGAAAACTTTGCTTAAACAACACAGAATGGAAACACCACGATAGTTCGTGACTCGGTTGACGTTTCCTGACTTATGGATGGGGACGCATTAAGCATTCTTCCAAACGGAAGGAAATGTTTTCTCGCGGCTCATAGCACACTTTTTCAGGAGTAGTAAATGACCTTCAGTACTTCATCAGAGGAGAATTGGATGACGGGAAAGTTAATGTTGTGCGAAGAAATATGCGCGAAGCAATTGTGACGAGGTACAGGACACGACTTACAAAATACATTCTCGAAGAATTCGGCGAAGAGATTAGCGGCTTCTGCGTTAGAGCAAAATGAGCCTTCTCGTATGTAATTTAGCAAGGGATGCTAGCAGAGGATCTCAGTTTTCTAACGAAACCGCAGAAACGTGTTGGTTCCTGTTTGATGCTTGCTTGAATCTCGGATAAATATTTGTCGTGAGTGGATTGCAAAACAGATTTGAATGTAGTCTCTTCTCTTAGAATGGTTTTGTCGGCTTCCGATTTCGAGAGGAAATAGTGATTGCGTGCCTTCCTGAGTAAGTTGCGAAGATGTCGCAACTCAGAGGTCCACCACGGTTTGTTGAAATTTGAGTTAACCGCACGTCGTTTGCGCGGTACAAAAATGCTACAAATTTCGAATAGCTTGTCGTAAAATGCTACAGATGTTTCATCGATCGTTACGGTCCTCGCGAGAAAGCTCCAATCAACCTCTCCAAACGCTATATTCAACTGATCGAAATCACACCTGTTAAAATCGTAGCCAAAACTGTCAACGTCGTCTATTGAAGTCGGAATAGCGTCGCCCACGTCAAATAGCAAAACGAACGGCGCATGATGGTTGTCAATTGGTAAAAACGGTGCAGGAGGTTCAACTAGATCTAGAAGTTCTGGCAGACTTACAAAAACTAGGTCAAGGATTCGACTGTCGATGTTCATGAAGTGATTAACTTGCCGAAGACCGGTAGCGAATAATGCTTTGACCACTCCCTTCCTGCCTTGCGGCACTCAGACGCTCCTTGGAGGTTTTTATCACACCCCAAGTAGCACACTACGATAATTCTTAGTTGTAGACACATGATTATGACTTAGTAAGTCATATTTATGTTATCTCAACCGAATGGCAACAAATGTGCTTCTAGGGACGAGACACAGTTGTATTTGCTATTTCGAGCTTTTAAGCGATTCATCGGTGGGACGCCCCTGGAATTTGATTGTAAAGGGTGGAACGGTCAAAAATTGGATAAACATGATTAAGTGCACACTTATTGATTCATTATATAAATGATCGACCTTCATTTCTTTTTGAAATCCATCAGCTACAAAACACAGGCACATTATTTGACTGGCTTCCGATTTTCCAAAAGCAAACTGTCGGACTTTACGTTTCACACCTTCCATCAAGTTTTGTGCCGCTGTTATATCCTTATTAGATGCTGGACGCCTATTTTCCTTGAACTATTTTTCACTTCCAACTGTTTTTTGAGTTCTCTTGAGGTTTCTCTTTATGATTGCCCAATGTTCTACAATTGAGTGCAGTTCCGGCGAGTTTGGATGCGATTTGCACACTATTAGCGGTATACCATTCCTGCGCCATTTTTCTGTAGTGATAAGAAGCGAGGCCTGGCCAAAACAGCACGGAACAACTATGTTTCTTCAAGAAAGACAATAAGCGGTTTTGCAAGCTTTCCTTTACATCAATATCTTAGTTGACAGTGCCAGTTGTCACGAAACATTCGCTTTTTAACCAACAGGTCAAATCGCCTGCTAAAGCAAGTATTTTTTCGGGACTTTTGACATGTTTGAACCTTTCTTCTTCCCGTAGCCGTATAAAACACTTGAAATCAGCTTTGACGTATGTTTCATTGTCCATTACGACGCAAACTTGTTCAACAAACTACGCGCTCTTCCTTTGGCTGTTATGTTTTGCTTGTCATCTCGATTTCGGATTACTGTAACCTTATATGTTGACAGTCCGGCTCGTTTCTTTGCTCTTTGCACTGCTGTGTGGGATTATCTTAATTTGTTCCGAAATCTCTGATGGAAAGGTTGTCATTGCGTTTGAAAATGCTGGCCACTATTCTACCGGTCACTGCGGCTTGATGGTTTCGTTTTTCTCCTGATCCCGGCTACCTGACAGGCGTCAGACGTTCCCCTGAATACTTTCATAACATTCAACACGGTTAGTATTGCAATAATAAGTGTTATTGCCAAGTTGGCGGGGGAATGATTTGGATTTTTCCTATGTCCGTTCAAAATGTTGATACGCTGCTCATCTTGCTTCGCCGCCATTTTGACAACTGAGTAGAGAATGGTAAAAAGAAAATAGTCAACATTTTATGCGCATATCCGCATATAAATGAGGGGTGTTCAAGTTTTATGAATACTCGATTAAACAAAACGTCATATTTGAGTCGACCAAGTTTTGACCGTTCCATCCTTCAAGTGCACAATTTTTGGACAATTCCTTGTTCAAACGACATGACTAGAACTGCATGAATAACTATGAAACTTAACCGATGTAAACAATACACTATGAACGAGATAATGCAAATTTTTAGGTTTTTTACTTATACGGTTCAAAAGTTACAGAACATTTTCGGTGTGCAATTTTTATTGAATACACCCTTTACACGTTTCATCCTTCGAGACTGACGTGTGAATTTTCACGATAGTCCAAAACCACAGTGAAAGACAATAAAAACGGAGATTTAAATTCGATGTGTCCAGATGAACGTTTCTAAAGTTCCTGTTCGTTTCAGCCGATTGTTTTCATCGACACTCTGGAATACCTCAGGGAAGTAGTCTTTGGCTCTTTAATGTTTTTGATTTGGTATTGGGGGAGGGGGCAAATTTTCCTAGAAT
>JASCZW010021057.1:0-11256 GCA_034211315.2 Aedes japonicus
TATAGGGTAATGGGATGTAATGTTTGACGATTTTAAACACCCTATTTAAGCGATTAGACGCTTATATACGGAGATAAACGCGTTTAAAACATTTCAAAGCCCACCTGACCAAAAATCAAGGTTCTTGTATACTTATTTGGACCAAAATCGGGTTTCCGAAAATCGGCGATTTTAAACACCCTATTTAAGCGATTAGACGCGGGCTACAAATGGTGAGTTGACAACCTGTAGGGAGGTTGCGACCGACTTACGGTCCTCACAAGTTCCTACCTCATGCCTCCACGAGTCATATGATCACAAAAGACTGCCAGCTGAAACATGAAAACGCTGGTTGGCGTAACCTGGGCAATGTTGTCATTTTGACAATAGCGAAGGGAGGGGGTGCGACCTGTAAATCATATCATTATTTTCCGTTCTCATATCTTTCAGGTCTTCCAGGTCATCATTGTCAAAAACATTTAAATTCATTTTTTTTCTCATGGCTGCCATATATTGTATAAGTTTTCTGGTTCATAATGGATGCGCAAGTTTGTCTTCAATCGCAACAAAACAGCAGTCGGCACACATGTAATTTTCAGTTCATTTTATTATATCCCTTCACGGGTGATTCAAAAATGACGTCCATCAAATTTCAGGTTTTTATACCCCCCTCCCCCCCCTCTGTCACACTTTGTCACAAATATGATACCCCCCCCCCCCCGTTGGATGTCACACTTCTGAAAAAAATGAATGCATATTGGTGTTGCCGTTTTCAATAATAACGTGTATTTTAGTTCAAATTGAATCATTTACATAATTACATTTGTAAAGTTCTTCTGTCCACGGATAGGTGAAGTGTGTTTTGATGGAAATAACTGACAGATATAAATCAAGATATAAATCAAGATATAAATCAAGTAACAGATGGACAAAACTCATCGTATGACATGGTTTCTTTTGCAAAAAACGTAGTTTTTTTTTTAAATATTTTTTTTTAATTGCACTCATTTAAGAAACGTGTCTGTTTTGAATTAGTATTAATCTTAGTTGAAAAGTAGAAAAAAAACATAACTTATTCTGATTTAGAAATGCCTCTTCAATTCATAATTTCATTGTATATTTTGATTACTCTCGATACATATTAAAGGTTCGATAATTTTTGAAGATCCAAAAACAAAGCTTTATTAAAATATGCTGATAATCAGCTTTCCCTCTAGATCACATCGGTATGAGTGATTTGTATTAACATCTTTACAACCATCGAAATAACGAGATTACGATGGATGAACTTTGAGAAATCGGGAGTTTTAGTTGAGTTTATAACATATTTAGTTTTTCCAAGAATGCTTGCTTTAAAAATTCATAACTCATGAATCACACTCTAAAATGCACTTACACATCTATGAGATAACCCCGGAGTAATGTGGAAACCGGTTTTTTCCTCACTTTTGTGCATAAGTAACACATTTTTTGAGTAAAGTTACCCCATAAATTTGCAGTGCTAACTTTTAAAACATAAATTGATTTGTTAAAAGTGCTTTAAATTTTCTAATCAAAAGATGGTCTGGAAAGAAATTTCACACAACATTATTTCACGGTTGACAAAAATTGTTTTGAACAACCAGAAAACACCGTTTGTATCGCGAAAAAAAGCAACTTTTTTTGCGATTGAAATATTTTGATACATCGATATTGGATGTTTATCCATTCTCAAGATATGGAAAGTTATATGGAAATATACTTAATTTATCTTGTACAGAAAATGCGCAAAACATCATGACTAGTGGAAAAAATTTCTGAGAAAGCTTGAAATTACTAATAAGAAAAAGAATTTTACCAGAAAGTGAAAAAGAAATGGAATCATGAATATTCCAACAGAAATATTTGTTTTTGATTGCAAAATTTAATGTTTAGAACCATACTATTTGAAAGCTGTAGGTTTTTTATTTTTGATATATATCGAGGATTTTCGAAATTTACCTTGAACAGTCTGGGAAATTCCACTGAAATTCTCATACCGGGGGATCAAGAAATGATCCCACCTTGACATGGGTTTCAAAAAATCAATATTTCAATTTTGTGGGCAATTTTGGTATAGACGATGTTATTTTTCAGAGCTCTAGAAACTTTTGTGTAAAAAATTTGCCATTGCATAATTTTTCAGCTTGCTGAGAAAATGTAAACCACTTTTCACCACAAGAATGTTTTCCTAAGGCGATCAGTTCGCGAATTAGTTTTTTTAAGTCAAAGTTAGCAAAATTGTAAAATAATTCATAAATTTTTGCACACCTCAAAAAAGGCCTGAAATCAAAATTTCTGGTTGATAAAAAATTGATTGATTTTTTTTCGCAAAGGATGGTGCATTATTCAAAGCTCCCGACCTTTTCTCTCAACTTTAAAGTTGTGTGCGATACTTAATCTAGATCATACTTTTTATTGCGAAGACAATTTTAAGCACTTTTCGATTCCTTAACTATACACTTTTATAAAGTAGCTGATTCTTCCTGACAGCACTCTCCCCCATCCTAAAGCACTGTCCCATATTCTATAAAATCAAGATTTCAAGATTTATGATATTTTTGTTACTTTAAAAATGGAATATGCAAACTGAAGAGTTTGTTCGCGTACGTATTTATTTTTAACAATGCTGTTGTTGCTATAAATGATTTTTATGTTTCTTCAAATTCTTAACGTCACCTCTCTGCCCTGCTGACGCTCCATACTGAACCAGATCGACCAACGTCTCCAGCAACTATGCTTGGTTACTCTCGATCGGAGGTCGTCCTTCATCAGGCCGCATCTAGAGACGCTTGGTAAGATGAGCGTTTGTTTCAAATTTTTCCTCAAAAATCTTCGTTCTGTTCAATTTGCTTGTCTTTTGACGTTGCTGATTTGATTTCTGCTTCTCTAGGGCCAAATTGAGCCATTTCCTACGGTTGATCAGGTCAGTCAGCGTCTTTTTCTGTTTAGTCGAAAGCGTGTCATTTCGCTCTCTAATCAGCAGGCTGGAAATCTTGTTATTAATACTATAAAATTCTTTGGAAATTGCATCCTATTTAGGACATCCAAAATTAGAGGGAACTTTTTTGTCCGAATCCGGAGGAGCTTTTGAAGAACTGAAAGGCTGCGATGCCGAAGTTCCTTCATCCGGTGGTACTTTTGGAATATTTTTAACAATTTCTCCATTCGGAAGGTCCCTTGTCTGCTGGCTTAAAAAAACCATCAGTGTAGCTTTCGGTTTCGAAGCTTCCGTTTTCAAGGTGCTGATTTTCGATTTGAAAAGTTCGTCACAATAGGATTCGTTTTTTATATCCCGCCAGCGCTTGTTAATTGCGCAGCGGGTATGCACGACAAAATGCATCGACCAGCGTTTGAATCAGATCAAAATTCAACGCCACCAAAAACAAACACAAAAGGATTTTCAACAAAACCAAACTACGACGAAGTTTCAGATTAAAGGACAGCTCGTGCGGTTCTTGCTCATTGACGATAACAACATGTATGAACACAGTAAACAATTTTTTGCACTCACACAACTAAGTAAAGTGTGTATTTTCATTATTCGTATACGTAAACTTTTCGACGCCTTTGTTTTCGTATTAAAGGCTAGTATGCAGCTCAGAAGTAGTGTGCATTACTATAGGACAAGTAATGGTCAAGAAATGCGTTTACTGTAGGAATTACTTACCTAGTATGCAGCTGACAAGGAGGGCAAACTACGGAAGTTTTCGTAACGTTAGTAACGCCTGCCCTTGTAATCTCAATGGGGCTGTCAGTTTTCCTTGCGGAATAATATTCTGTTCGAATATTCCGCAAGGAAAACTGACATGTCACCCATGCTGGAAATTACTTCGGTAAAAATGGTGATAATTACTTCAGGTCTTTACTTGCCAGCTGCATACTAGGCTTAACGCTGATAAATTTAGATTACCTAATGCAAAATTGTTGGATGTCACATTTTTATAACCCCCCCCCCCCTTCCCCTGTCACATATTGTCACAAATTTGATACCCCCTCCCCCCCTAAAGAGTGGACGTCATTTTTGAATGACCACATTGTTTATTCATTACCATTACCATTCATCTTTATCATCATCACCACCATTTTTATCGTTACTTGTGTTTTGGTGTTTGACTTATTAACATTAAAATAATTTTATAATTTTTAGCTTATAGTTTATATATACTTTTAATTATTATGTCTTATCTGTCCAATTATTTTTTTGATCCTTTATCCTTTATCCTGATCATTTAAATAGTTTCTTTTTAGATTAACAGTTCAATTTTCGTCAACTGTGTCATAACTCACAATATCATTGTATGTGGTGATATTGTTTTATTGATTTTACTCCAGATAATTTGAACATTACTTATTGTTTTTGTATGTCCATTTGTCTCTAACTTACTTTCAATCAATTCCCTGTTTCAGGCGCAACTCTCTAACTCATGAACAATAACTATTAGGTCAGCAAAAATAAAAATGTATTGCTGTTATAAAACTCACACATCAACAAGCAAGAGTAAATTAAAATGAATAAATGTTAGTTCTGTGAAATTTCAATAGACTTAACCAACTTTTTCAGGATATTTCAAATCAAGATGTTGGTTAATAGCTGCTATCGCTGAAAAACGAATCGAAAACGTGCAACAATTTGCAACATTTTCTTGCATTTCAGGATCAATCGACGAATGAAGATCATATATAATAGATATAGAATGATTGTAGTATTTTTCGTTTACATAAATATGTACAATATTATATAAATAATTCATGGGAATGGGGAGGGACTATCAGGGCACCCGATTGAAGCACTCTGGATGGGGAGAGTGGAAATGCCAACTCCCCATTAGCTAACAGTTTAGGAATAGAGGGCGGATTCTTCTCCCCGCCATTGGGGCATCCTCCTGTTAGATGGCTTGCTTTTTTGACCAATTGTTCAATCTTGTTGTTGGAAGGAGATTCTGTATATCCCTGTGGATACGTATAAGTGATGTTGCCTATCGTTCCACCCAACCCCTTTTTGGCCCTTCATACAATGGCATGATTAGGATAATCAGTGGTTATTAAAGCTTGATCAAGTCTAACAGCGAGGAGAGCTCACTGCTGTCGGACTTAGTTTTCGTGCTACAATGGGTGGTAGTACATATCATACATCATACCTATTTAAGCGATTAGACGCTTATTTACCTTCACTCGGCCTATGTACCAAATGTGTTATTAATTTAGTGATAATCAACAAAATCATGTTGAGATTAGGATGACCGATGTAATTCAAAGCAATTGAGACAATATTAATCAACTTATAGTTGTTCACTTTCGCGTAATTTTAGATTTTTTCAACTTTTGGGGGCATCATGATTTGCTCTGGTTGAGCTGACACAATCTTCAAGTGATCTAAATTTGGCTTGATTGAATCGATAAAGCGAGTAATGCAGTCTGGATGTACAGAAAATAGTTACACGATACAAACTAACTATCCATTTATTTTTTCGCCCAGTGAACAAGCAAACGGTGCAGTTCGTTCGGTCTGCTTTCCGATGCTTTGGAAGCTTTTCACGAGTTGTTTCAATTCTCCAGTATTAGAGGAAAGGCTTGTAAGATGGAACAGCGCCACTTTTGACATTCATAGCGACAACACTATCGCGCTGTCAAGTGTTAACCTCATTTTTTTTTTACTATTCTTCAATTTTCATTTGCTTTTGGAGTGATCACACTCATTCGATTTAGCTCATCCAGGATTCAATGTTCGAAAGTGTTGGCATAATTAAAATAACAATTATTTCTCGTACCTAATAAGTGGAAATTTCCCATCGATATCAAAAGGTTAACATTTGTGTTGGCTAGCATTTTTGGAGTAATTTTATGATCCAAAGGCATTTCCAAACAAATTGTAAGGTGAAATAATTTTTTGATGTTTTGAGTTTATGGCGTCATGTTTGTAAGATGGAACACTGTTAGGTTTGTAAGATGGAACACTTTTTTTTTCGTTTTAAAATATATGAATGATATTTTTTATGTTTGGAAATGCCATGGAATCAACAATAAATTGAAACATAACAATACATTTTTTGAAATTGCAATTTTCAATAGATTTCGAAAAAAGGCCATAATTTTTTTTTTGATGACTATGAGTAATCAGTTCCGTTGGCAAACTTAGGAGCCTTTTAGTTCCTCTTTCAAAAGATTGTGACCAGTCACTTTGTTCGCTCACTCAATGCTTAGTTTTTCTAACAGAAATGGGGGTATTTATTCGAAAGAGGAAAGATCTTCAGATAAATATTAGCTAGCTAGATAGGGTCTTAAAAGTATATAAATAAAGAAAATCTAAGTAACTATGAAAACGGAAGATTTCACGTACCATAAATAAACAGACTACCGCCATAGGACTACTTAACTTAGATAATATGCAAAATAAAAGCTAGTAGCTAAATTACGGCACAATGTATAGTAGACCGACAACAGCACACCGAATAGGATGATGTAATCAGCCTACACAACACAACACATCCACAACAACAACACCCTTCGAACTGGTATCCTTGGTAGCAGTACCGCCTTGGATGCCTCGACTCCCAACACAAAATGCTACCCAGAAAAAAAGGCCTCCCGTTCGC
The DNA here is from genome assembly GCA_034211315.2 of Aedes japonicus. Lineage (NCBI taxonomy): Eukaryota > Metazoa > Arthropoda > Insecta > Diptera > Culicidae > Aedes > Aedes japonicus. Next base: position 6,594 of record JASCZW010021057.1, read on the forward strand.
CGTTTCCTGAGTCTGCACGAGGAGACTCGGCCACTTGCCGTTGAGCACCAGCAACTCGATTCCTACACCATAGCTCACGAACAAAACCCCAAAAGTTCAACACCAAAATTGTGGAATAAAAATTGTTCTTGGTGATTGGTTAGCCATCACCCGTTCGCAAAGCGAGCAAACACCTGCGGATCTGTATCCAAACCGATCGACAACCAATCGATCGGCACCCACTGATCGGTACTAAGTGCGCAGCAAAGGCGCGCAAACGGCAACGATATACCTCGCAGGACTAGCGACACCACCAGATCGGCGTAATCGACGCATCTGCGGCGACACCGGGGCAACCGGCACGATTGGGAGTGCAAGCGTGGCGACTTCAGCGAACATTGCGTGCATCGAGTCGCAAAACATCCATCACCGAATCGGCGTTCTCGACACATCGTAATCGGGGGTCAAATCGGTACGGGTTTGGCGCGGAAAATATTTGAGCAAACAGGCGACGGGAGCACGGAAACCCCGTGTGGACTAAAGTTGGACCAGCGTTCATCGACGGGCATCCAACACCGACACCACAACACCACAAATCCGTGAGTAGAGTGTATCGGTAGGAGAGAAGCAAAGCTAGGGCTGATAGGACCGTTAGGGCCAAAATTTAATAAAACACCGTAAAATTAAAATAATTTATCTCTCATGGTTTTTCCTCTTATTTTGTAACCTCGGTAGGAAAGAGCCGACCCAGAGTGTGGTTAGAGTCACTTAAGGTGCTGGAGCGGTGCGTAACGCTAAGGCGAGTTGGCAAGATCCATGGAAAAATAAAATTATACATGTTACAGGACTGCAACAAACAGATCGTGTTCCATCTTACAAGCCTTTCCTATATATTTTTTTCTCGATCGCGAGTGGAATCGTCACGAGTGAAATCAGTCTTGGTTTTCTGAAGAAAAAAAAGTTGTGTGATAAACAGTGCAACAACGTTATTAATTGCAATTAGCAATATTGCCACGATCGAAAAGCCATATTGCTCCGCATCTAAACGGCACGCACACCAGCTGTCCACCGTGTGTAGCGTGCATTAGTTCATCCACCAACTACCACCGAACAGCAACATCATCATCATAATCACCATCGTCGCCCGGCTGCAGCAGATCCGAGATACATATAAGATAAGTTTTTGTTTTCTTCTCCTTCTGCATGCCAGTAGCGTAATGTTATAGTGTGTGAGTGTGTGGGAGTGTGTGTGGAGATGTGTGAGTGCCTGGCTTTAGTTTGATTTGTCCCGCGGTTAGTCAGCAGGCAGTTTGCGTCAGCGGTCGAGCGTCACAAGCTTCCACGAACGAGACACGGATGATTTATTGGAAGATGAATCATCATCTATGGCGCAAAATGATGGGGTAACTCTTAAAGTTACCCAGATCAGGTAGCTTATCCAGACAGTTCCAACTGGTCCATGGGTTGTCTATTTTCAGCCCAAATCGAAACCTCCTGAACGTCTATCAAATTTCTGAACGATCTGATCCAAACGATTCTCGGCCGTGACCGAGATAATTAAAGTAAGACCGAATAAACTTCGAGTCGTTGTGTCCAACCTCAGCGTCATAATAAGATTGCTAGTCTCCCCAACACGTTACACTAGAATATAGAGGTATTTCCAGCTCGGATTGAAATTGAAAGCGTGGTCTCCTGGAAATCGAGCCCGGACCTCTGCGATCCTGCCGGTTATGCGGGGGTTGATCGATTTAAAAACCCCTGCTTCCCCCAGTTCAGATACTTTGATGTGCGCCAACTAGTGACACAGTATCGACCAATAAGGGTGAAGCAGCCAGAGTTGGGAAAAACTTCGGCTACCCGCCATGCCATGCCAGCTGATGGGGACATACGACCTCCCACTGCAGCAACAAGGCACGCTGCCTGATCGGTGGGGAGAAACGAGGATGGCGCCTGCGCAGACAGCACACCAAAATGCGCATTCTGTGCGGGAAGTCCTCCTCTTGCTCTCTCTTCATGCCCGGCGTACAAACAACGCGCGGGAAAATTAGAACGCCCGCCGAAACAGCGTTCCAGGCAATCCTCATCATGGCTATGAAGAAAACGCGGTTACTGGCGAACATTCGTGAACGGACTATCGCGCGAAACGTCGATGAGTACTCTTTGAAACACGGCGCGAAGGTTGTGCGTAACCGAACCACAGAACAACGTAGAGCGAGGGGAGTACCTCGGACCAATGAATCCCCAAGTTGCGCGCGAAAAAGCTTCAACGTCCAGATTTCTGTGCCGGCACGGATGATTCCTGGCGAAAAGACGAATTCGATAGATGCCAACCCTTCACCAATGCTTTCAGATACTCAACATGGTTTCCGCAGCGGGTCGTGGAACGAACGACCGTCTCGCGTTGCTTTCCGCAGATATCGCCAGTTAGCTTCGCGCTAAAAGAGAAGGTGGCTTCTGTATTCTTGGACATCAAGAGTGGCTTTTTGACTCTGCCGAAGTTCTTCCAGATAAACCCACGCTTGTGGCTTTTCTCCATTGATGAATGATTTTAAGCACAACTCAGCTGTTAGAGAGAACATATGAGCTTTTCATGGAACCTCTCAGCATGGCTTCACGATTTAGCCACATGGGTTAAGTCCCCTGAAAGGGACTCGCGGTGTTTAAGCCCCCTTGTTCACCTCCTATGCAATAAGGACATTGACGGGTTGTCTAAGCGACAACTGCGTACGTTGAGACAACTTGCAGGCATTGACGGCGTAGCGTGTTGGTCACGGGACCCAATGGGGTCTGATCCGCAGCACTTGCGATACCTTTGAGCAATTTGTCTACTTGGCCTAGAGCCAGGTATCGAATTCTTACGTGAGAAACCAGATGTTGCTTTTTCAGGAAGCAGCAATCCAGCACAACCAGCTTCAAATTTGTGTGCTTTACTCATACTACATGTCATCTACATGACTTTGGGGTCTGGCTCCGATCAAAGTGCACCTGAAGATCCCATATTGAGGACCGAAGCGAAAGTGCCAGCCAAGGACCATCTTTCTGCACAGCCCATCTTCGACCTGGTGGGCGAGCCCATCCACAAGATCTTCTAACGTTGTACCGGGACAACAATTTTGTCGACTATGGTGGAATGTTTGCAGTTTTGGTTTTCAGTCGCTGGCTCGGTCACCCATTAAACTGAAATTACTCCAGCATCAGGGTGTCTTCGTCATGTTAGGCCAGGCGCACTCGACTCAACGTATGAGTCTTGAAGTTGGCTGGTGCAGCGTTGCCACTCGGATCGGGAGCCATCATCTCTCCGGCTCTCACCAGGTGTGAAGTTATGAACCCTGAGTGCGATCGAAAATTTGAGAAGCTCCTCTTGAGCGGGGAATCAAACCTGCTTTCCATGACCCGGTACCATTTGTGCCATAACACGTTAGATGTCAGCCCTTCGCTCAATATTCTAATTGTGTTGTTTGGGACGACTTCGGAAATTCGGTTCACGATGTTTCCATGAAGCAGCAGCTCAGAACCAGAGCATCATCGTCTTGGCGATTGCCCGGTGAAATTTGCTGCAAAGTTTGCCGTTAGATTCCACTAAATCGTTCTTCACTGACGGATCATTGATAGAGGAGTCAGCAGGCTTTTGGAACATTTAACAATTTTATAGCGCTAATCGTAAACTTCAGCTCCTGTTCCATGTGTCGCTGAACAAGCGCAGTTACACTTCATTGCCAGAAACTGTCGCTTAATTAACACCGGATCATACCACCACGGATAGTCTCAGTTCTGTGAGGTTATTCGCTCTTGAGGTTTATATACCCTTTGTCTTTTCTACGGAAAATACAGGAGCTTCTAAGTGCTTTATCTTTCGCGTTATTTTTTATCATTACTTTCGTAGTGGGTCCCTTTCTCATTGTTCAATTCTGCAATGAGAAAGCGGACTCAAGCGTGCGGTGTGTTGTGGGCGCTGTGAAGGCGATATTGCGATCGACAAATCGTTTAACGAATTTTTACTATTTTTCGTCAAACAGTCACCGTCAGCTGGCAGTAGGTAACGGAGAAAGGAGATTGGGCGATGGCAATATTTATCATCCCAAATGTGTTAAGAAATTCGGTTTAGCGGGATGATGGGTCGAGACTTCATTCGTGTCATGTCTTCGCTCCATGTCCAATCATTATTCTTTGAACGTCGGCTTATACCGGGTTGGGATGAGCGACAGCAATCTCTGTGAGGGACAAGGCTATCAGGACGCAGATCACGTTAGTTTGTCTGTGCTGAGACGTGGTTTCTGCTATCGAGGCTTTATGATTCCTTCGCCCACGAGGTAGATAAATCTAATAAAGCCAGTTCGAGATATTTTGGCTGTACGTGATTTGGAGTTTATGAAACCTATTTATGTGTTTCTTGACTAACATTAGCCTTAGATTGTAGTTAGTTTAACCCAGTATGTTTAGTTTAAGTTTTTTTTTTATATGTATGTGTGTTTTTTTTTTTTTCAAAAATTTCCAACTCAAAAGAAAACCACATAAATTGTATAGTTATAAGTGTTTCTTAGATAATTTAGAATTAAAATTTCTAAATTACAAACCAAGTAATGCACCTCACCCTTCCCATCCGTGAATTTATTAACCCTTAGACGCCGCAGTTTTCGGTTCTATCTCCCTAACTTTAGTTTCAAGATAAATTATACAAAAATAT
>JASCZW010021058.1:0-11260 GCA_034211315.2 Aedes japonicus
CACGGAACGGAAGTATATCTTGACTGCCAAATATTGATGAATTTTGATTGCTCTTAGTCGCGACATCTTGCGGTTGAAGTCACACATTTTACACGGAAAATAATTTAATGTGCACCAAGCTTAGACAACATTTTTAGACGTGCTAGTATAAAATAGCAAGGTACCTACATGAAGGTATGTTCCTCGTGGAACGAATATATAAATATAAATAAACAGAGATCCTAATAATGATTTAATCTAAAATTGACTTCTTTGGCGTTTATATTGCGTGAGCAAGAAATGTGATGTGTACGTGCATCGGTTTTTCCCCCATACATATCACGCCCCATCACCTAACACTTAAGCATGTGGAGAAGACTTTATACAGACTTTTATATATTTATTTTCTTAAATAAACATATAATCTCATATCTTCTCCTGTTTATTCGTTTATTCGACAGTTGATTTCACGGTTATAAATAACAAGCAATTTGATGTTACACGTATAGCTTGCTACTTTTATAGTGATAACTTGCGGGGGAATGTGAATCAAGCGCATTTCCAGTCAGAATGGTCTGATGGTATATTAAATTCAAATCGGCTATTTTTATTTGTATGAAATTTTCACTATGCATTTGACTAAGAAGATTATCTATTTTCCATTAGTATACACTTAGATTTTTTTTACAGAAATCTGTAAAGTTTCTGTAAAGAAATTTTAGAGATATCTGTAAAAAAAATTACCAGCTTTCGGTAAAATTTTACCGAAATCCGTAAAATCGGATTACCGAACGTTCAGCTGTTGAGAATTCAGTAAAACTTTACAGATTTCTGTAAAATAATCTGAGTGTGTAGTAAGATTTTTTTTTATTCAAGAGTAATGAAGTTGTTTATGGATATTAAAATAGATCTACATTTTGAATGGAGCTAAAATCCAAAATTTTATCAATTTTGATATACAGGAAATATTTTATAGAAGTGCGATTGTATTTGCAAAAACCATCTTTCATACACCCTTCGATGGGTATTTGTATGGTAGTGAACTGTCACTTAATCTATTAGGTGTCATTTAATAAACTTATTTAATTGATTTGAACATCAATATTAATGGTCTACGTGATCGATAAAAATGTTTTTGTGCCCACAAGAAAATCTCATTCAAACCGAGCTTATGTTTTCATTAAACAATTGCTCAATCAGACGTATTTATTTTAGCATAAACCCTAAAAATTGTAGCATGAAAAAATAGTTTATAGAAGGAACTGTTTAACAACAAGTTGTTGTTGATAATGAACCTTATTCAAAAAAAAAAATAAACACCGTAGAAACACTTATTTTTATGCAGAAAATTTAAATCAAACACCAAACAAACTCTTTTCTATTTATTATCTTGTGAAAAAACTTAAAGTATTTAGAAAAAAAATTCGGCGTGTCTTGACCGATTCTCTGCCCGGAAGAAAATGAAGCCGTAGAGGTTTGTTTTTGAGAAACGGGTGTCTGGACCATGAAGTACCTTTATGCAAAATCGCAGTACTAAAGGACTTTATTACCCCCACGCACAATAAGCATTAACCTACTTGAATTATTAAAAAAAAACAGATTTTTAGAGCTATGATCGCTTTTTACGCTTTTACCGTTGCGTAGTGCCTTAGCCATGACATGGCTCTCTTAGCACTATCAAGAATGGCAATACCCTTCTAAATTTGTTTGAACCTTTTAAAGGAATACCCTTTTGATTTTTGTCAATGAGTTGAGTTATTTCGTTGAGTTGAGTTACAACGTTTTTAATTATAATATAATTGCTTATACTTTGAAATATATGCGTGTTTCGTTTACTATTTGGTGGTTTCCTCAGTTCTTATTGCCAGTAGTGTATGAGTACTGAGTTATCTTTGTGATTGTCAACAGAAAGGGAAGAATTAACGTGAAAAATATATCTACAGGTCAACAGCATCTTCAAAACTTCTTTTGATCAGTGTTGTTAAGAGAACTTCCTATTCCATTCGACAATTTTGTTTGGTTTCCGGGGTGATCTTGTTTATTCTTATATTATATTTCGGCATTTCGACTAGCGCCACATCTGCACGGACCACGAACCCACCACCTCCCACCGCCCATACATCCCTTTTCACATACATCAACCATCCAACCATGGAATCACGTTCTGACATCATACAAATGATAAGCAACGCGTTATTGTAGTGACGTCATCTGCGGATTTGTTCCGTGGTTTTTGTGATACCTTATTTGCGTGATTAGCAGCCCTTGATTTTTGTTGTTATGACATTTCTCGAAACAATTATTTTTTCGAAACTGATACTGACCAAAACTGTATTATGCGGAGAAAAACTTGTGCCGTTTCAAGTTGCTTCAGCACCGCAGCGTCTAACAATGTTTCCTTCTTTGCACTGGCTAAGAGGTAAGTGAATTATAAATTTATTATAAATAAATCATTACAGAAATCGTTATTCTAGGGGTGTTGAACACAAGCAGAAATGGTTGCAGTTCATTGGCTCGGGTACTGATGATCGCAAACATTTATTCGTGTGCTCCAAACACTTTAATGCAGCAGATTTTAAACATGCATCTTGCAAATAAAAGGGGTAAGCAGTAATAATATGTTTTTATGATTAAATAAATCGGCAATAGCTCAAAATGAAGTGTTGTGTTGGCATAGAATAACAATTGAATGTTGTGATTCTTGCCGCCATATTTGACGTTTCTCAAACCGGTATAATTTTAATTGAAAGAAGTACAGGTACAGGTAATCGCCAGTAATGTCTACACGAACTAATAATTTTCTTCGTTTTTGTTCTTGACTTCCAAATAAAACTTTGGAAAATTTTATGATTAACTCTACCCGTGAAATGAACCTCAATAAACAGAAAAGAGGAAACAGTGCCATTATTGAGGGATTTTTCGGGTTTTACCGCGATACATTTCATCGGTGCAACTAAAATTTAATTGTTTTCACATCCGATAAGATGACAATGTGGGGGGTGTGGGTGGTCTAGAAATTAATTTTTCTTTTGGTATTAATGCAACGCACAATACGAGCAACCGTACCGATCCGGTACTAAACCCATATTAGCAGCACAACACCATTACATCACACCTAAAGCCCTGCTAAAGGGCTATCAAATAGCAGCGAGGCTCGGGTGTTCAATATAACAGCGCAATAGCAGCACGGGAGACGGTTTCTATTCTGTAAAAATCGTCAGACAGGGGTTTGTTATTTTTTGGATATTATTTCTAAAAAGTAGCCATCAATTTAAATTTCATGTGATGTGATGTGATAAGAACCCACCATCAGTGCAAGGATTACCTATGGCTGCAGGACTGTTCTCAGCAAGTTGCCTCGAGAGAATAGCCTACGCGATGTCTTGTTGTAGCAGGGCCAGTGAATCTCAATGAGGACCTTCGGAACGGCCAGACGGCCGCGCGTTTTCGCATGACAAGGGACTGGCCGACTCCACGAATTGTCCTCTTTCACCCGATATTTACCATGCTGAACTATCGGTGCAAAAACAAAGCCAAGGCGAATTCATCTTATTAATTCGGCCCAAACCTGTATGATGACAACGCCTCGGCTTTGTTATTGCACCGATAGTTCAGCATGGTAAATATCGGGTGAAAGAGGGAAATACTCATGTTGGAGCGTCAACTTTGACGCCAGCTGTAGTCCAAACCACTTGACGGAAACAGTTCAAATTTTGTCAACATTAATCTCTGCATTGTTCTAAGCTATGGAGAAATTTTTAATATGCTACCTAAATTTTTCACAGAAAAACGGATTTTTGAAATTGGTATGTCCAAATTTTTTCACATATGTTATGATAACTTCCAATTTATAAATTTTATCAACATAAAATTTTGATCGCATAAGGAAAGCATTAGTTATAGTGTTGTCAAAATTTCAGCCAAATATATTGATAATTGACAAAGTTGCAGAAGGTTGAACAACGCGGTTTTTGTAAGCAAAATTTTGCTCGCCTTTTTTTTTGCTACTGAGTGTATATGTTACACTGAAATGCTGAAAAACAAATTGAGCCTCCGATGTTTGTCACGTTGCGCTAGGTTCTTGAGATAAATAGTTTTGGAATGCAAGGATGATTCCAAAGTGTGCTGCCATTATTGATTAAATGAGAATGGAAATTAATATGAAGAACTGGTATGGAAATTCAAATTGATTTATTGGTACACGAAGTAGCCAATTATGTAAATATATTGCTTTATTTTTTGTTTTAAATCATAAATTAAACCCTGAAAACATTCTACTAGTTATGTTTTTATTCAAACTCAGACAGAAAGTTCATCTCTGACGTACAAATGAACAAATAAATGCTTGAAACTACTTTTAGATTCACTCCTTACAAGGGCTCTCAGAAGGATAACATTTATGCCAACAATATATTGATTTGTCTTTATCGATGGGCCATTGATTCTAAATTCAACAAATAAATTCAGTATCGTTTTATTCCATGATCCAGTAACCTGAACTATACTCGTATTCCAATTTTTTGTTTCAAAGTAACCGGAGAATACTGTGTTGATCACATGGCAGGAACAAATATACCACCTATACCAGTTGATTTGACGTTTCTTCAACACTATTAAAATAGAATGAGTATAAATAAATAAACTCAAGATACCTTTTCAACAACAAAATTTTTCATTTTTCGCACCTTTGAATCGATCTAAGTTGCCCTTCCGTTCCGTGGTTTTAGGCTCTGAATTTGATATTCTAGATGAATTTTCTTCATAGCTTACTAGGTTAGTCAACAAGTTTTGGAAGCGACATCTATGGAGCAGTAGAAAAATCAAAATTTCTACGCCATTTTAATATTTCATCTTTCATAGCAACGAACTCAAAATTTCATTTCGATCTGTCAATTCATTCCTTGTTTACAAGTCATTTGAAGTTGACGTGTCAGTGTATTTTGGAACAATGAAAACAAAATCCAAATACACTGAAGTTTTTTTTTACGACGGTAATGGTACCGCGTAAAAAAAACCGCGTTATTTCAAAAAACGACGTAAAAGAAGTCAAGGAAATAAAATTTATATTTCATATTCATATTGAAAGGGTATGGTCATAAAAATGTATTGGTGGTGGAAAAACATGGTTCCAGTAACATTGGCTACCGGGAATCTGCTAAAAATGGATAGAGGTTGTTAATTCAATGTGTGAGCAAAGCAGTCCAGAGTAGTTAAAGAGAGTTTTTGTCTTCGACAAAATTTCTCAGTGTGTCATTCGTCGTCTTTGAAATAATCATATTAGTTCCACATCATGCCGCAGAGATGGCGCTGCAGTCTATCTTTTCTAAATTAAACGCTAGAGAGTTGCCGTCTTCGGCAAAGTTTCTCAGTATGTATGTTGTTTGTCGTCGTTTGACTTTGTTATATTAGTTCCACATTATGTATACTGTAGAGATGGCGATGCAGATTATCTTTTCCAAATGAAGTGCTAGAGAGTTACCGACCGTGGCAAAATTTCTCAGTATGCCATTCGTCGTCTTTTGACACTGTCATATTAGTTCTAATTTATGCCGCAAATATGGCAGCGCTATCTCTGAGGTACGATCTGGATCTAACGTGATTATTTTGAATACCTTTATTATATACAATTAACATCTTTGCTAAAAACAGCACCTTCCTAGAGCACGATTTGGCAATTTAGATGGCGGCGCAATTTGGAACTAATCTGATAATGTCAAGTGACTATATTTTACATTCTCAACAACTTTACTGAGAACGGCAACTCGTCTAAAAGCTTCATTTGGAAAAGATATTTTACTACGCGGTCCGTTATTTCAAAAAACGACGTAAGAAAACCGCGTTATTTAAAAAAAAAAACAACGTAAAAATAGCCAAGTCACAATATACGTAAAAATTAATTGTTGGTGTTGATTGTACATTTCTCAATTAAGCCTCTGAACAATACTTTTTAGAACAAGAAAAATTGTTGTTTACAGTTTATTATATGTACTGATGTAATGATACTGATCGTGGATTTTGGTAGAAATCCAGCAATATGGGTCAAACTTCTTAAAATTTCTTCAGCAGATTGACTTTTCTTATTTTGGGTCTATCGGATGTATGATACTTCAAGTGGCCAGTCCGGAGGAGGTTTCCCAAGGGTCCGTGGCTGGTCATAGGCATTTTTCAATGGAACCATAACAATATGTGTATCGAACTGCTTCAAATTTTCTCAAGCGTTTGTTGCTTGTAATCCTGAGTTCACCAGACAAGTAGGCCTTGGAGTGACTGTCTGTCCCTGAACCGATCATTCCGAAACAGGTTCCCGTGAGGCCTGGAGTAGTCAAAAACATTTTCTGAAGTAAACCTGACGATATGGGTATCAAAATTCATGAGAATTAGGATATTTGTCAATTTTTTGTGATCATTTGATGATTTGTCCCTGAACCAGCAATTCCGGAACAGGTTCTCGTGAGGCCTCGAGTGACCATAAACATTTTCTGAAGTAAACCCTTGCAATATGGAGTATTAAAATTCATTAATTTTCTTCAGTAGGTTATTTGTCAACGTTTCGTGACCATTTGATGATTTGTCTCCGGACTGATTATTCCGGAACAGGTTCCCATGGGGCTTTGAGTGGCCTGAAAAATTTCAGAAGGAAATTCTGGCAATATGGGTATTAAAATTCATTAAATTTTGTCAGTAGGATATTTGTCAACGTTTTAAGGCCATTTGATTATTTGTTCCTGGAATGTTTATTTAGGAACAGGTTCATGTGAGGCCTTGAGTGGCCATAAACATATTCAGAAGGAAGCACTGGTAATATGAGTATTAAAATTCATGACTTTTTTTCAGTAGGATATTTCTCAACGTTTTGTGACCATCTTATGATTTGTCTTGGAGCGGTCATTCCGAAACAGGTTCCCGTTCCAGGTCTTGGAGTGGTCATTCCGAAACAGGTTCCCGTATGGCTTCGATTGGCCATACACATTTTTATAAGAAAGCTCTGGCAATATAGGTATCAAAATTTATAAAATTTCTTAAGTAGGATATTCTCAACGTTTTATGGACATCTGACGACTTATCAACGTAACGGTCATCCTAGTACAGTTTCCCGTATGCCAAACATTGCCAAGGTTTCCTTTTAAATTTGTTCATGGCCATTCGAGGCCCCACGAATACCTGTTCCGGAAAACTGGTTTGTGGACAAATATCCTACTGAAGAAATTTCCTGAATGTTGATACCCATTTTGCTGGGGTTTCCTTCTATATATGTACGTCGCCACTCTAGGCCTTCTGGGAACCTGTTCCGGAATAACCGGTCCGGGGACAAGTTGGCATATTGAGGTATATGGAATAGAAATGTATTTTAAGGAATTATTCCAAAGGTTTTGACAGTTTTTTCCAGAAATTCACTTGATATTCCCAAATAGTGTCTCCGTACCGAACCCCGGAAACCCGGATTTACGGAAACCTGATGAATCCAAACGGACGTTGCTGCCAATTTCCATAACGCAGATGAGTTTCTAAGTCTAACGGTGAAAACAAAACAAAAATCGGCCAATATTTGCAAGAGTGACAACCATTTGAATTGGATACCCGGGTACCCACCAAATTGTCGGCCTGATTTACGGGTGTTTATTTTTGTTGGGCACACAACTGCTAGTTGGCGTTTAAATGGCTATACAATCCAAAACTGGAGAGTAGGGTAGTATTTGAAATTTTGACAACTATTCAATTTAGTATATTGTATTTTGTTTTTTTTACCTTATTTGAAGAAAGACCGAAGACGGCAACTCTCTAATGTTTAATTTAGAAAAGATAGACTGCAGCGCCATCTCTGTGGCATGATTTGGAACTACTATGATTATGCCAAAAGACGACCAATGACACACTGAGAAATTTTGCCGAAGACAAAAACTAAGTTCAAAAACCGCGTAAAAAAACTTCCAGTGTATCCTGCAGTGATTAATTCTAGACAAAATAGTCAAGAGGTCGAAAGTAACATTTGTAAACAATGACTTCTAGCGTATTTTCCTAAGATCTGCGTGCTCCTACGAACCAAATAGAACCAGAAATAGATACAAGGAGTTGTTACCTTCCCGTTGGTAGTGGATGTTAATGTTAGCAACCTGGCATTTCCAAGAAATTTACGTTTTAAGTCATTGTTTACAAATGTTACTTTCGACCTTTTGACGATTTTGTCTAGAATTCTTTGTTTTGGCAGATTTATCGGCTACTGGGATCCATGCAAACATGATGAATGTATTAGAAAGTCCTTTCCTTAGTTTTCAACCGCTCACCGATGGATTTTGGAAATCTGCCTGATCTCATACGTCAAAAAATTCCGTCGTGGAAAGCATTTTTCATCACACGAAGAGGTTCTAGCCATCGTAAAGGAGTATTTTGCAGGCCGTCCTGGAAGTCACTTCCGTGATGGGAGTATTACCACAGACTAACTCTCAGACCAGTGAGTCCCGAACAAATACGATTTCTTTCTTGGCTCAGTTAGTACTAGCACATCAGTCCCAAGCATGATTCGCCCCTAATTATGAACTCACACGAACACAGTCAAATATTCTGTCAAAATAACACAGCAAATCAAAACAAAAGCGCAAATATGTACAGCAAGGTGCTGACTTTAAGGTGTACTTCGGATCAGGGGGTTCTACAACAGTGAACCAATTTCAAATCGCTAGTTGCATATTGATTGTTGGTATTACCTGCTCTCTACTGAGTGTTCAACCATTACCAGTACCATTTTTACATTAGAACAATCAGGCAAGCAGGCATCGAAACTATCGCGTCAGTCATTGACTCACGACCAGATCCAGAGTCATCAAGTCTGCTTGAAAAAGTCGCGTCAAACGACAATCTCTGCTCAAACAAAAACATTAGGCAACGACTTGACATAAAAGCAATCGTGCGATAAAATTGAACTTCATTCCGGTCCAGTTCGGTCGCCGTTTTAAAAACAAATTGCATTTGCCATGCTACCGTTGTTTTCAGCTGCTAGGTGATAAGTAATGTATCGAAAATAAGCTATCCACGTACATTTGCGTCGTACGCGTGCATTTGTGATGGTTTTAATGTGTCCCTCATAGCATGCTGTGCGTTCGACTGTCATCTTTCGTGTGTTTACTTGTTTGCACGGTTTAAATTCCTCGTTTTCAAATTGTCGCGCATTAAAATAGACGTGAAAATTAAGGTTTTGGACACGTGGCTACGCTAGAAGGGTGTAACTATGCGACAATTGGTGAAGCGCTTTGGAATTCAACACGCGAGTGTAAAATCCTACCTAGCCATGTTTGGGAAACAGTGTTTTTTGGTTGAACTGCCAGGAAGAGGCAGAAAAACCGGGTCTTCCAACATTTTTGGACGATTTTTACCTAATTCACTCATATTGAAGTAACTTGTACTGGTTTACAACAAGTGTGCTGCTAGGGTAACGGCCAAAAAAAAACAACGGAGGACGCGTGACACGGCGCAATGGAGTCTATGTCAGTAAAACCCCAATTACGGAAACTGGCTGATTTTACGAAATCTTTCCAAGGTATCACGACTTCGAGCTAACACCTATGTCATCTCTCTGAGTACTGTTGGGTGACACATACAGGAAATGGCGATGTTTCATATGGCATAGTCTGTCTCCGTTCCAATAAAACCCTGGCAGGCCTTCAGTACGCTCCACTCTTCACCGACCGGCTCGGTGTCTCCACGAAGGCCCGCGTCAATCCTAGCATGGCATCCCTGCTCGCTTTCAAGCTTGTAAAGATAGAGGACGTGAACCTGTTCGCCAAAAGAGTTTTGATCAGATCCACCTAGCAGGAAGGCGCAATCCGGTGGCCCATCCGGTACGTGCGGAAGCGCGACAGCCTCGGAAGCAGGGGTTTCCAGTAGAACCGGAGAGGCCATGGATGAGCCAGGGATCATGCGGATCATGGAAAGGAAGCTGGATACGCTTCCAAAAGTGTACACGTTAAATACTGTGTTCTTCTAAGGAGTGTATCGAATATAAGCTATCCACATACATTTGCGTTGTACGCATGTATTTGTGATGGTTTTTTATGCTCTGAACACTGCATGCTGTGTGTTTGACTGTCAGCTTTCTTTTGTTTGCTTGTTTGTGCGGTTCAAATTCTGCGTTTTCAAAATGTCAGGTATTGAAAAGGAAGTGGAAATTAAGGTTCTGGACACATGGCTAAGTGAGAAGGGTATTACTATGCGAAAATTTGCGAAGCGGTTTGGAATTCATCATGCGAATGTTAAAACCATCATTAATAAGTTTGGGGAACACTATTGTTTGGATGAGCTACCAGGAAGAGGCAGAAAACCCGGTTCTTCCAACCCGAAACTGGAGCAGAAAGTGGTATCTCTAATCATGAAGACAAATCAATGTCAAAACGTGATTTGGCCAAAACCAGTGCAGGAACGAGTGTCGGAATGATCCAGCGTATCAAGAGGCGAAACCACCTGAAGACCTACAAGAAGCAGACAATCTCGAAACAAAGTGCAGAACAGAAGAAGCGAGCAGCAACAAGGGCCCGGAAACTGTATTCGCGTCTTTTGCAGCGTCCGGATGCATGCGTTTTGATGGACGATGAGACCTATGTAAAGGAGGACTCAAAAACCTTTCCAGGTCCACAATACTTTACTGCCGTCGTTGGGGAGGATGTGAGCGATGCGGACAGGTCGATTCAAGTGGAGAAATTCGGTCAAAAGGTACTGGTATGGCAAGCAATATGTTCCTGTGGTTTGAAGTCAACCATTTTTTACACTACCGGAACTATAAATGCGGAAATCTATCGATCTGAGTGTCTCCAGAAGAGATTGTTGCCATTATATAAGAAGCATAGTACACCTCCACTGTATTGGCCGGATTTAGCGTTGGCTCACTATGCCAAAACCACTCTCAATTGGCGTGCGGAAAAGGGTAAAGATTTAGTTGAGAAAAATATCAATCCACCAAATTGACCTCAGCTTCGACCCATCGAACGTTACTGGGCAATCGTGAAGAGGGTCTTCAAGAAGACTGGTAAGGCAGCTGGGAAAATGCAGGAGTTCAAAAAAATTTGGGCTCAAGCGTCCAAAAAATGCGATGCAACACTTGTCCGGAACTTGATGAAGAGCATTCGATCCAAAGTTCGAAAATTCGTGAAGGAATAACTTAAATTTCATCCGGTCTTCATTATGTTCAAGTTTAACCTCGTACAATAAAGGATCAATTTTTTGTATGAATAAAATATCGGTTTTCAACATAATTTGAAAAAAAGTTTATGGAATTCTTATTTTCGATACACTC
>JASCZW010021059.1:0-11253 GCA_034211315.2 Aedes japonicus
TGAAATTTTGCACATGTAAACAATTCATTCCAAACTAGTTATACCTAGATTTTCATCAATTTTTACCCACGGACAAAAAAGATACACACGGATAAAAATGGTACATTTTTTTCGAGTACAGGCCTTAATAGTTATTGTGGCTGGCTGCCGATGGTTGTTTATAACGATGTTTTGGACACTCTGAGCTAAAATGAGCATTGAATGAGAATAATGAGAACATTTCATTTAATAAATGACTATAGTACTCACTTGTTCGTAACTTTTTGGCGTGTCCGTAAATATTATTGAAATTTTAACTGAATGTATTTCATTGTGTTGTGTCAGTTTTGCAATGAGTTTCAAGAAAATCGGTCGAGTGATTTCAGTGATGGCTTCGAAAGAAGAAATATTGCGCCTACAAATTTTGGGCACTCACTTCGAGAACCCAAACGCTTCTCATCGACGGATCGGAAAACAGCTCGGAATCGCACATTCAACCGTATCTCATGCGATCAAAACGTTCAAGGACCGTAAGACAACCAAGTGGAAAAATGGTAGTGGCAAAAATCGTGGCACATCAAATCCGGAGGAGGCCAGGATGGTATTGAACCAATTTAAGCGTTATCCCAACATTTCGATCAGGGATGTTGCGAAAAAGGTGAAAGTTTCAGTTTGTTTTGTGCAGAAAACAATGAAACGTTCTGGATTACATGTGTACAAGGTCCAGAAGGCACCGAACCGGAGCGATAAACAGAACTCGGTGGCCAAAACTCGTGCAAGAAAACTGTACAGGGAGTGGCTCACAAAACCGTTCTGCATTGTGATGGACGATGAGACCTACATTAAAGCCGACACCAAACAAATGCCAGGACAGGAATACTACGTCGCCACCTCTAAGTTGGCCGTTCCGGAGAGTTTACGGATGAAGAAACTGTCGAAATTCGCTAAAAAAATCCTTGTCTGGCAAGCGATCTGCGGATGTGGCAAAATGAGTCAGCCCTTCAACACCTCTGGGACCGTCAACGGACAAATCTACAACGATGAATGCCTCCAAAAACAACTTCTGCCCTTCTTGAGATCTCACGATGGCCCGACACTGTTTTGGCCGGATTTGGCATCTTGCCACTATGCCCGGCCCATCTTAGACTGGTACAAAGATAAAAATGTAGTTTTTGTACCAAAAGACGTCAACCCTCGAAACACTCCGGAGCTTCGCCCAATTGAAAAATTTTGGGCAATCATGAAGGCAAAGCTCGATAAAACTCCAAAACTGATAGAAAATGAACTTGAACTAAAGAAAGCGTGGTTCAAAGTAAGTAATCAAGTCGGTCCTATCATTTCCCAAAATTTGATGAAAAGGGTCAAGGCAAAGGTGCGGGCATTTGGGTTGGGAGAAGAGGTTCGATAAACCAATGATGTCAAAACTTAACCAACTCCATTTCCAGAAAGTTTGAAAAGAATCGGGCACAACGAAAATTTTTGGTGACCTATTTTGTGTGTCCAAATTTCATCGAATACAGTTTTAGCCCCTTAAACTTGAAAGGTTGCGGCCACCGATGCAGCACGGTATCCGAACTTTGGATTTAGAAATTTGTGTCGCTTAACAAATCCTCAAACAAAAGTGCAAAACCACTTTGGACAATATTTAGTGTCAACCAGTGGGTACATGTGCTCTATTCCAAGTTCCCTTTCTTTCAAACTCACCTTCAGTTCAATTTACCCATTGAGTTGGACAAATATTGTGACAGAGCACGGACGTTAGGTTTCTAGATGTATGAAAAATACTCTATAACCTAATTAGGATTAAATATGAAAAATCCAAATTTGGCACACTGTGGAAAATGCGCAGTTTGTACGGCCGACAAGGTCATAATTGAGTAAATTTTACTGTCAAAAAAAGTTAGAAAAGCGTAAAATATGTAGACAAATTAAGCGTCGACATTTCGAAAAATGCATAACACAATTATTACCTAGATTCAAAAATAAGGTTATATGTATTTGTTTAAAAATATAAAACAGTTTGGATGAAACTAGTCTTGCTACCTGACAGTACTTTACTGAAATGGGTAATAGTAATTCTCTGCTATGAGTTAAAAACCACATTTTGATATATTGGCGTTATTCTCTGTGCAAATAGTACTCATAAAAAGAGTATATTAGTTTTGCCGTGAATACACGATAAAATGAAGTCAACCAAATAGAAAGGTATGATGATGATACCTCGAACAACAAATCTAAATGAACTTTGCATTCTAACTTCCCATGTAATTAAAACCAACTCACAGAATGTTAGGGTCATGGATTGTCGAAAAACACAGAGTAGTGCAAAATAGGCAAGTGCTTCACCCAATTTTAAGTGTGCGTCTCCTGTTTCAGAAGAGTGCACAAAGCGAAAGTGCGAGAGATTTCGTAGCAGCACGAGAGACAGATAGCCGCACATGCACTACTCTTTCAGAGACAAAGAGTAATGTACAGTGCTCTACTCAGTGCTTTACTCTGTGCTTTGGCTCATGCTTTGGTAAATGGTAGCAAAGTGAAAAGTTTTGATGCTAGTCCCAAAAAGGCATTGTATAGGTTCATACAGGGATTTTTTTAAATAAAATCCTTATTCACAAACTAGTCGGGCCTGCCGCCGTGTCTGTTTTTTGCACTTGTGTTTGCACAGAGACGACAAGGGAGAGTGCAATCGTCAGCACCCAAAGAGACAAGCGCAAATTCAAAATGAGATGTGCGGCTTTGAGCGCACGGCACTACAAGGGTGCACGTGAGTACAGATTGCACTTTCACGTCTCTTTGAAATTTAATGTGCTGTCTCGTAGCAGCGCGTGCTGCACGCAAAGAGATTTGAGTCGCACCTTATCCCTGGTTAGGGTTAAACAAAAACAATCACGTAAAGCTCCCTGGTTCGATGACTATGTTCTTAATCAAATTCGTGTCAGAGAACAGCTCTATCGAAGAACATTGGAATGGCCTAACAATGCTCAAACTAAACTAAATTACCGCAGGCAAAAAAACTATGTAACCAAAATAATACGTCTAAAGCCAAAGCAATATTACGGAATTCTGATAGAGAATAATCGTGACAACATTCGAAAAGTATGGCAGATTTTGAATGAGATAGTACTTCATAAAAAAACCACAATGTTAGAAAATGCATAAATGAATTACTTATAGAAACCTCAGTAGTGACAGATATGACCAAAATATGCAATGAATTCAATGCATATTTTGTTAACATACCATGTCAGCTTCAAAAAGCACTTCTAAGAGATTTTAACAATCAACAACAAATGTGCACTTTAAATAGAAGTATATCAAGGTCAATTGTAATGCTACCAGCCTCCGACATCGAAATTGGAAACTACATTAGAGATATGAAGAGTTCGAGTTCAGCGGGTGTAGATTTGATACCTTCCAAGTTTTTGAAACAGAATGCCAATATTATTATTCCAACACTAGCGACGTTCCTAAACCACTCAGTGCTGGAAGGAGTGTTCCCAGATCAACTAAAAACAGCACGTGTTACGCCCATTTTTAAAAAAGGCATGAAATCTAGAATTGAAAATTACAGACCAATTTCTATTCTTTCTAATTTGTCTAAGCCCTTAGAAAAACTAATTCATACGAGGTAGCATGATTTTTTTGCTGCTAGTAATTTAATTAATAAAAATCAGTACGGATTTCTGCCTCGTTCAAATACAACGAGTGCTGTAGTTAACCTAATAAATAATATTCAAACAAACTTAGATCAAAAAAAGATATGTTCCGCAATTTTTGTAGATGTTTCTAAGGCATTTGACCGTGTCCCGCATGATATGTTACTACAAAAACTGTTTAGATACGGGATAAGAGGTAATGCTCATAGTTTGATTAAATCTTTTCTGAAGGATAGGAAACAAATAGTTCAGTTAGATGGTCACAGTAGCCTTGAAAATAGGATTCGTTATGGAGTACCGCAGGGTTCTATACTAGGACCACTGTTGTTTATCATCTATGTTAATGATATATTTCAAATTCCTCTATAAGGTACGCTAAACATGTACGCAGATGATTCGGTATTTGTCTATAGCGCTGATAACTTGGAGCAATTATTTGAAAACATGCAATATGACCTAGACCTACTGAAAAACTGGTTTTTTAATAACGGTTTAACCATAAATGCATCAAAATCGAAGTACATGATTTTTTCAGGCACAGATCGCTTCAGTTCTATAAATTATAATCTTTATCTAGGAACCAACCAGTTAGAAGGAGTTAATGTCCATGCTTATTTAGGATTAGTGATTCAACAAAATTTAAAATGGAATAGTCATGTCGATAGCATGCATTCCAAAATAGTTAAATTTCTAGGAATGCTTAGGAGAACTAGTTACATGCTACCACCAAAAGAAAGAAAATGCTTGTACTATGCGCATGTTCACTCCCAAATAAAATATAAGAATATAATCTGGCAAAATGCTCCAACGTACGTTATAAACAAAATAACAATAACATTGAATAAATTAATGCGGGTAATATTCTGGGAGCAATATAATAATCCAGAAATAAGGACAGTTAATCTATATTTGAATAATTTAATGTTAAAATTTCAATCAAATTAAATTCTATGAGGCAGTATTGTTTATTTACAAAGTGAAGAATAACCTTATTAAAAATAATTTAAACTTGCAAAACAGTCACGGCTTCATAGTTACGAGACACGTTCAATCGATAATTTGCGCATATCAGCACAAAGAACAAACTATCTACGATTAGGCTGTATGTATAGTGCCATAGTAAACTTCAACAATTTACCAGCAAATATTTCAAACATTGTTCCTCTTCATAAATTTAAAAAAGCTTTAAAAGAGTATATACTGAGCACGTAGTTTAAAGTTCTAGTATTACCTTGAATGCAAATATGCCGTCATCAAAAGACCTTAATATCAGTCAGTTTTGACTGTCGGAGGTTTGTTGTCTTTAATTAAAATGCATATAAATGGGGAAATATTCAAGTAATTATAAAATTAGATTTTGTAACATAGGTTAAGGATGAAAATGTATTTCACTTGATTTTGGGGTTTTTATGCCTGCGGTGGAATATATGGCATCAATTGCTAAAGATATATCCACCTTGGCTTTTCCCCTTCCCGAAAAAATAAATAAATAAATAAATAAATATAAAGTTGGTAAAGGAAAAAAAAAAAAACTGTATTTTCATTGCTACTTTTATCACTAGATGGTGCTGTTGGCAGCGCTACACGGGTCACCGAACTTTGATATATGGAAAATGGAAGTGACTTATATTGTTGATAAAGTTTGTTTGACCAAGAAGTCGAGAGAGCTTCCCTCGACCGAACCGAGAATCGAACCCGCCGCTTCCGATTTGGTACACCTTGCTTTCTCATATAACTCATTTCGTTATCTGACGGCAGTGATGACTGAATTGATTCGTATTCCACGCCAGATGAGAACAAAGAACCCTTCATTTAGCGAAACCATCGGTAAAGTTTGCGAACAAAGGCATTGTGGGTCGTATTTTTAGCAGTGCCAACGGGCGGCCATTGTTCCAGGTTTGCGATCTCTATAGATCAATGCGATCTAGTCAACGGTGACCATCAAAAAAAGGCTCTAAAATTGACAAGGTCAATCCGTGCACGCAAGGGTCATAATCCCATTCATGTGGCGACGACAAGGCGTTGAATGAGTTTTGCTTGTCACGAGTACTGGCGGTGGGCGGCATAAAAGAATAAATAAATGGCACATCGATACGCTTTGGAATGGCGAACACTAATTGTTCCCTGTATTGAGCTGGCTTGTGGAGCATGTGGTTCATTGTTTCTTTTTTTTTCGACTGAAAACCGCCACTAGCAGCCGGAAGAAAACAACTCAAATGGGCACTAATGGCGTGTGCACGTTTGCTTCGACTGGTAAAGAGTGCAAAAAGCAAATCGGGAGCATTCGAGGGTATTGATTGCCGGTGTTGTTGCTATAGTTGGTGTGTAGTTCAGTTCACGGAAAAGTAATAACAGTCATGTGTTCGCAACATTTATCCACCAGCCAGGGATACAACAAATTGGTCGAGAAATTGTTTCTGATTACCAGCGGAAGCGGAGCAAATTATTAGCATCCTGGTCAATATGATTCTGCACTCGTTGAGGCAAGTGGAACAGCTGGCCGTATGAACTGTTTAAGGAGGAACAATTGTCGATATGTCTGTAATTTTATGGGGTCTCTAATAACTTAGTATGCAAAGTGACGAACCGAAGGAAAGGAGATATATTTCGGAATGTTTGGAAATGACTCGACTCATCGTTGAATTTTAACAATTTTTTTTTGACAAGTCTTAGGGAAGTTCTTTCAGGGGCTACGAGTGGCCAGTGATACACTCAGGAAAATGCACTTAAGAAATTCAAAATGATAAACTTATGAAAACCCAAAACCGAAGGAATTTTTTGTTTCATAAGTCACTTATGCGTTTCATATTAGACGCCTTGGTTTTCACTATTTGGACGTAAGCCATTCATGAGTCACGAATTTGAAATTCATAAGGCTAGTTTTGAAAATCGACAGTGTTTATTTGAAAAAAAATCAACATCATCATTTCTGCTCCCAAGAGAGCAGCAGCAGCAGCAGTGGCGTAACTACTGGGGGTGCCTAGGGGGCCAAGCCCCCTCCAGAATTCTGTAGGCCCCCCCAGGATTTTTTCCTAATATATTTCTAATTTGAAATGAAACACTGTTCATAATCTCTATGGAATTGTACAATTTTTTTTCCAGTGTAAGTTGTTTTTGCACTTTGCTGACTTCAGACCAGTATCGACTCTAAAAATAGAGAGATTACGGAATTTTGACAATTTGATGAAGAAATGTCACGTTCACTTACGGAATAATCAAGCGAAACAAGTGTCCGAAAGTAAAATTGACAGCTCCCTTTAGTTTGCGTTCGGATTACGACCTTACGAATTCCAATTTTATTTTTCTTTCTTTTCAGGTGGATAAAGCTGCAGAATTTTTTTTTCGATTCTTTACTTTTCCGTTTCAGTTAACGGAATTGAACTTGAGTGGGGGATGGAAAAATAAATTTCTTCCGAACACGATACCGACCTTTCAGAAATAGTTTGAACGAGTAACTATTTTTGTAGGAATAAAGTGCGTTTACCCGATTTCCCACACTTTTCACTTACTCCACTGTTCCTCAGGATGTAACGTTGGTATATCAATATAAACCATAGTTAACGATAATTATATCCATGAGAATTCCTATATATCAACATTAAATTCACATTGCTCGAGACAACCAGAAGCCGCCATCTAGGATTTTAAAATTGTGTTGATCATTGATTCCCGATCTATAGACAATATCCAAATTCCAAACTATTGCCTATCGGTATTTAGTTTTACACTATTTTGTCCTCGTTTTAGGCCAGTATCAACCTAAAAAGTAAAGAGGTTACGGAATTTTGTTCAATTACCAAGCGGAATTTCGACAATTGATCTGCATGGAACAAAATTTCACCTTCACTTACGGAATAATCGAGCGGAAAATTTTTCCGAAGGTAAAAGTGACAGCTCCAATTAGTTTGCGTGGAAACCTTACAAATTCTCATTTTATTTTCCGTTCTTTTCAGGATACTGCTGCTGAATTTTTTTTCGATTCTTTACTTTTCCGTTTCAGTAAACGGAATTTAACATGGGTTTGGTATAGAAAAAGAAAGTTCTTTCGGACACGATACCGACCTTTTTCGGAAAATGCTTTAATAAAATCATTTTCCAGGGGCCTTTTCCTAGAGGTCATTTCCCGGGAACAATTACCCAGAAGCCAGTTTCCGAAATGACTAAATTTTCAGAGCGGATATCTGTCCTTCTTTTTTCTGGAAATTGATTGTTTTCCGGTAACTATTTTTCTGATGCTACGCCATTTCCAGGAATCCTTTTCCCAGAGTTCATTTCCTGGATTGACCAATTTTCCAGAGTAGATATGTGTTCGTCTTGTTTTAGGAAAGTAATTACTTTTCTGAAACCATTTCTAAGAGCCCATTCAAAAGACGCCATTTTCGTGAGTTAATCTTTGTCCTAATTTTTTTCGGGAAATTATTGCTTTCCTGTATTTTCCAGATGCTATTTTTCAAAGTTCATTTTCCAGAGATGATTTCCAAAAGGTAATTTCTCAGAGGTATTTTCCCAGAGGCCAGAGGTTAAATTTGATTGCATAGTCAGGGAAGCAGTCGTACCCATCTGCCCTCTCACTGGCTACGCCTATGAACCTATATATCGTTCGTGGTACAAGAGTTTACCAAATCAAAATCGAAATTAGAACGCAGAGGGCCCACTTTGGAATACACTAGTAGGCATGTGCATAAAACTAGTATATCGTGTTGTTTTTTTTTGTAAAATGTTGATTTATTAAATCCATTTACTTTTTTTTTTTGTTCACTTAGTAGGTATTTGAAAAATTATTCCCTTCTTAGTTTCAATTCTATTTATATTTAAACGTCAAAACTCATAACTAAAATAATAGCTACGGTAAAATTTAGACCCTGTTAAGTTGAAAAATAGGATTTGAAACACTTTTCTATGTTCGTATTTTAATTTTATTATTCATGAAAGTTTTACAATAATGAGTTTTGTTTAAAGGCGCATTTTAAATTCACAATATTATTTTCTCTTGTACGAAAA
Organism: Aedes japonicus; assembly: GCA_034211315.2. Lineage (NCBI taxonomy): Eukaryota > Metazoa > Arthropoda > Insecta > Diptera > Culicidae > Aedes > Aedes japonicus. The sequence continues at coordinate 8,637 of JASCZW010021059.1, forward strand.
ATTAAGTAGAGTATATATGCCCCAGATTGATTAGAAGTTTCGAAACTAACAAATGTTAATAAGCAAAATATGGAGATAGGAGTTTATTCATTAACGATAATATTTTCAAAAATGTAGTTTTAGAAGCAAGGTTAAATTCCTGTAATCATAATATTTGTTGGGGTTGACTTCAGTACCACTATTCATCGATATAGTTTACATTATTAGCCTGTGTTTCATCCCCAAAAGGTAATTGTAATGATTGAACTATTCACAACACAGTATTGATGAAATGCATATAGTAATTTAAGAGTTATTGCTGGAGGAAACTTCAGCACTGTCAACATAAACAGTATTCTGAACGGCGTTTCTAGGAAGTCTTTTAAATAATTATATAATAGTCTACTTAGACTAAAACTTATGTAACTTATGTAACTATGGTATTCGTCCTAGTAATAGGGAATGTTGCGAAAGACTCCAGCTTTGACAAACAAGCTGTCATGCAGCTCCACACAAGGAAAAATAACTCAGTACACACTCTCCTCACAACGCAACCAATGAAATTAATTAAATATCATTGTTCATGGTATTTAATGTATTTAAATTTCCTGACATTGGTTATAAGAATGTTTTGAAGTTATTATCAAAGTTTTGAAATTTAGTAATTTCTTCGACTTTTTTATAAAATGTTATTCATTAATATAGGGGGTATTTCTACCCCAATTTTCCCATCCTTAAAATTGTTATTCCTATTAACCTCGAGACGACCGCGAGTAATCGGTTCTATCCCCTTAATCTTAGTTATAAGATAACTGATGTATATAAACATGAAAACTTGGCTCTGCATAGTTGATTCGATTGAGCCTGTACAAATAAATGAATTCGTAAAAAAATATATAGGGTAAAATCTTGCCGCACATGAGGCTAACTTTAACCTGTTGAAACTATTATTTATCAATTCTTTTCTTTATTAAAAATTTTTTTTAAATAAATGATACCGCAATGCAGGACTCGTCGATTTTTTTTATTTTTTTAAGAATTGTAACAGCTTGTGTGTTCCCAGTGTGTTCCCATCTGCATTCACTTAGTAATAACAGAGTTCCGATAATATTTTTAAAACGCTTTTTGATATTTCCTTGGAAATTTTATCAAAATTCCATTCACATTTTTTATAACAGTCGTCTAAAATTTATTCTTTAAGTTTCTTTAAAGGATTTGATGTTCAATCAAAAGCTTCTATTTTGGCGTTATTGGTGTTGGCTATTTTGGGTTCTTGATGGCGATAATATTAAATACATCTAAAGCTTTTCATACAAAATTGTCATATCTGACATTTCCTATGGCAGCACTCAAAAGATGGATTAAGCAGAAATTTTTAAAGTAGCTCTGAAGTTACCTGATAAACTGTCTTGAACAGTTTTCAAAATTACCTCTGATCCACCATCTTAGGAAATTTTAAAAACATTTATTTTCTTTTACAAAATACAAAAATTTCATAAGAATGAACAATTTTTCCAAAAAATTTATTTCTGTAGAACTTTTCAATTCTAAATTATTTAAAAACTAAAATTTTGCCAAACATGGCCAGTTTGATGCCATTTTGAAGACTGTACATGAAAATTTATAAATTCAATACAGATCGAAACGGTAGATGCATTTGTTAATTTGGCCTATACTGTAGATGTTTATATTCTTTTTCGATATCTTCAAACAATTTCCAAGGAATTTCGATGCCCTGGAGTTTAACCTCAAATTACCCATGGATATTTCTTTCGAACTGCCGTGAAGTTGTCAGTCAGTTTTTGATGAAATAATCCTCGGAATTCTCCTTCAAATTGTTTGAATTCTAAATTATAATTATAATAATTTAGCTTAATAAAAAATTATAAATTTAGCTTAATACAACTTTTAAAATTTCGGTGTTGTGAGGAATCAGTATCAACCGACACAATTTTGAAGATATTTAAAATGTGCATTGACTCAATGTTGTTCTTTGTAGTTTTGAGATTTTTATTTTAAACTTGACTCTATATAGATTCAGGTCTATTCGCCGCCTCGGAGGAGTTGAGAAACCTCAAGAAAATCGAATAAAGTGACTACATTCTCCATCTGATCCACACGCAATAATGCGCAATAATCACCACACTCGATTCTCTTAAGGCATCTCGACTCACTGAGGCGCCGAATAGATCTAATTATTTTATTGAACCTGTTCTGATTCTTCAATAAAAATAACATTTCCTAAAAAGTTACGCTACTTTCGCTCTTTTCAATATTCCTAGACACGAAAAAAAATTCTTCGGGCAGGCCCCCTACAGACTAATTGCCCAGTTCCGCCAATGAGCAGCAGTGTGACCAAAAGCTTGAATCCACCGGGACCGCTGGCACAGGTTAGTCAAAAAACATTTGAATAATATTTCTTAATTTTAATTGAGCTTTATTTCTTAGAACAAACATCAATACCTTACACCGAACATCCTAAAACACCTGCTTAGTTGAACATCCTAAAACACAGGTATAGATAGAATAAAACCACGTATTTTTATGGGCTACCAGACCTACCATTTTATTTGACATTTTCTAATTGTTATGTTTTGCATTATTTATTTTACAGAAGGTAAACTTAAATTGATAAATG
>JASCZW010021060.1:0-11251 GCA_034211315.2 Aedes japonicus
CCTCAACAACTCTAGACAAAATAGTCAAAAGGTTGAAAGTAACATTTGTAAACAATGACTTCTAGCGTATTTTTCTGGGATCTGCTTGCTCCCATGAACCAATTAGCACCAGAAATAGATATAAGGAGTTATTACCTTCCCGTTGGTAGTGAATGTAGATGAAAGCAACCTGGCATTTCCAGTAAATTTACTTTTTAAGTCATTGTTTACAAATGTTACTTTCGACCTTTTGACGATTTTGTCTAGAACTAATACACTGAACCAGAGACGTAGTAAGAGTTGGTGGCGCCCCTAGCAAACCAAGAAAATGACGCCTCAACTTAAATTGCTTTTTACATGTTTTGTTTCAATTAGTAATGTTCAGGACCACAATTTTCAAAATGATTCGCCATATCTCAGTTTATTTTGTAATTTCATGAAAAAAGTCAAATAGTCAGAATCAACCGTTCTAACAAGTAACATCCTTTTTTCAAAATTCTCCCACAGGAAGAAGCATTCTCGGTAGCTCGATGAATTCCAGTTTATATAATTTGATTTAGATTCTTCCAAACATCAAATCCTTTTCCGAAATTCGAGAAAATGTTACGAAACTTAAATTTACCAAACAGCAAGAAAAGAAAAAAAACAGCGTTCGAAATAACACTGTAAAGCATCCATTGACGTTTAACTTTTTCTCCGTTTGTCAGCTCTTTGTAAAACCATTTAGTATCAACAAGCCCGAGTATAAAAAATTAAATTTCACAAATCAGCCTGAGCACCTTCAGCTTCAGCGCCCCTGTGGCCTGGAGCTTCTGGCGGGGGCCACTTTTGCCACCGCCTCACTACGCCCCTGCACTGAATAACCTCACGCAAACATTGCATATTTCAAAGCGAATTGATGTGTTGCAAAACGCAACCAATGTGGCATTTTTCTTCTCCATAGCGAGAAAGGAAACAAAACCATGGAAATTGCATTACATTCCTTTATTTTTTGGGTGAATATGCAATCTCGTTAGTAACAGCATTTGAGTAAAATATTTGGCCTTTTTAACCTTTAAACATTTCAGTCAAGTGGGGGTTAACCCGGCGTCGTGGTCATCATCCATATCTCTCACGCGCTAAAGTCATGAGTAAAATACTCAAATAGGTGTATAAGCGACTATATGGGAGACGAATTAGCCCGAGCCTGAAAATTTTAAAGATAAAAAAAATCAAAAAGACAAAACTAAAGCCCTCAGTAACAGTAAACGTAGTAGATATCCATTATGCAGAACGTCGTTATGCGACAAGGGTAATTCCCCTCTGAAGCAATCAGTTGAGAATGTGTAAGGTAAAACGGCTCGGAGCTCAATAATGTCCACTACAATGCACGACTTGAGCTCCCGCTCACCAGCTCACGTTGGCAATGCCACAAGCCCCAATAGATATTTAATTGTTGCTCTTGGTATTCTTATTTTAAGCTAAAAATAACTTGTTCGCATTTGTTTCCTGTTTTTTTTTTGCTGAGATTTGTGCTTCTAAAATGGCAAGGAGTTCAGCTCTGAGGAAGGATTCTGAAGCGAGTTGCCTTAATTCACATGTCATCATAGTTTTAAGGTATTATGTGCGGATCCTAACATCAATGAATGATTAAGCAACCAATTTTCAGATTTGTGGTTATTTCAATCATTTTACTTGCAGTATTGAGTGCCCTAGAGCAGTAGTGGTTCATCTAGATTAGCTATAGTCATTTAGAGAGCTATGGTCATTTTGGGGACACTGAAGCCTAAATGAAATTGAACCTACGACTACCACTATGCTATACACACACACAGTCTAACAAAATAGTTTTGTCCTTATAAATATATGTCCAGGGAAAGTAGAGAGCTCTAGATAGAACGATGTAAATGAAACGAAACAAGATGAAGAAAGGTTATCAATATCAGCAAAAAATATTCAACCACAAATCTATCAAATTCAATCAACGAACACCTCGTTATAGGTCATATGTATGAAATACGTTTCTCGTGTGGAAAAACCCCCCAATCTTCTGTGATTCAAATTGATACCCTAGTTAGAAGCATCTGTGAAGAAAGGATTTCCAGAGAGTAACCCTTTTTGCACAAACATTTTTTTGCCCCCCAAGAAGTGTAAGTATTTCATTCTTGTCGCTATGACGACGACAGGCACAACCTGCATACGTGAGATGAAAGCAAAATGGGAAAGCACCTGCAGAATGGGAAGGTATCTCGCTGAACTGGTGGTGTGCCGGCATAAACGTGAGCTAAAAATGATACGATATTTTTCAAAAAATTCTGCACACTTGCTTTTGAGGCAGACATTCGTTGCAAATGACTGAGCCTTGCAAGCATAACAGCGCTTTTATAGTGATTGTGCAATCTGCGAGTTTCCAGCAGAAGCCTGGAGTGTCCTGTTGCTCGATGGTATGTGCTTCAGGAGATTCAAACCGGCTCAGGTTAGGAATCTATTCACACAAATTTATAATGATCCATCCAGGTGGGCCGCTGGTAATCATCATATTAGCCAATTTCAAATAAATCTTGATTCCATATCCAATGGAACACTCATCGTGAACCGGAAGCCGGAAGGAATCGAGAACGGAGGAAAAGAAGTCAAACTTTCAACGATGGATTTAAAGAGAAACAGGCCTTACTCTTTGAAGCAAGCACAGAACAAAATTGAATATAACATGTAATGTAAAACGTTTGCATCTTCGAAATTTTGGAATGTAATGCATCGCTTTCTTTAATTTTCAATTCATAGACGTACACACAACCATGCTCTGGTTAAAAATTAAAAAATGCATCTATTTTCGTTAGTTTATGCATTTGTACACGATGTCAAAATAATAATTTACAATGCACTCGTATACAACAATCCTATAAATGTAAATATTTTTAATCACCAGTTATTAAATGTAACTGTTGTTATGCTTTTCATGCTACGTTGTCATTCGTCATCCATTAGCAAAGCATAAAAGAGGACATTCGTTTGTAACTGCGGTTTCTAAAGCTCAAATCTGCTGTTTTTGTCTGATAACGTGGTAAGTAATTAATTACACCAATCGTTACAGGTGAAGCTGATTCAGTCTGTGAATTAATTGACTATATATTTCATTGTTTCCAACGGGAATGGAAATGATACCATGTTAAACAAGCTAATCTGTCACTTTTGTTGCAGTGACAAAGTGAGGCAGCCATCGAAGTGCCGCCATGCCACATCTCACAACAAGTCAAAACGTCGTGTTCTGAAGATGATTAATGTTCAGAAAGTTTAACAAAATTCCATATGTGAGGCTAGCTTTGTGATGCAATTTGTAGTTTTGCTATGGCTTAATTTATACGTCATTCTAAAGACACAAAAATGCAACAGAAAAATTTCTTGAAATCATCCAACATCGTTATGGTGGAATAGACGTAAGGTTTACATTGTCAAAAGTTGAGCATCATGTAATATCCTTTCTTTCTAAAAAAAAATTATCATCAAAGATGATCTACAAAAAAAGCAAATTTGGTTGTATTTATAATTGTTGATGTTAATTCTTTCTGTATGCAGAGTTTTGGAAAATATTTCTTGTTCATATAGTTAGACCAATTGCAGACCGTTTCTCAAGAAGATATTTGGCGTATGGGCTGGGTACGATTTGAAAAATGTATAACGAAAATTCATAAACAAACTCATCATACTCGTAACAAACCTATTTTTCAAATGCAACCCGTGATAACATCTATTATTTTGACCCTTGTTGAGTTGAGTACTTTTGCATAACTTGTTGTAACCTATTTGTTATTGTGGTGCTATAAACTACCTAGATAAGACATCATCATGTCAAAAGCATGTTATGCAGAGCACTACTAGAACTTCGGATGTGACTAAAAAGATCTTTTAGAAACATTGATCTATTTCGGGGTCTCCATTTGGGTCTCATTCAATGTATGGTCATGTATACTAAAGAAATACATGAGTAACGTATGAAACTCAAATGTTTTGCGATAACATCCTCTCAATGTTTCATTTTGTACAACAACATCTCTAGATTACTGATCAAAAAAATATTGTTGTGTTATTTGGGTAGTGTTTTCTAATTGGAAAAACAAAATGAATTTAACCTTCCTTGTGCATTGGGGTCGTTTTTGACCAATCAACATCACAAAAAAAGCTCTTACGTCTAAACGGAATAAACTAGGACTCTAAAATTGTCTGACTTTTCCTGACTTTTGAAAACGAATATATTTTGGGTAGTAACAGCTTTCAGCGACCTCTAGAAGTGCCGCTACAAAAAAGTGCATTCAGGGACAAAAAAGACCCAAGACTTTGCTTCGCTCCCAAATATTTATTTTTGAACCGATTTTTGATATCTTGGTGTCAAATGAAAGGTATACATTCTTTAAACGCCATGCTGACTTGTTTTGTTTTTTGATTGGCCATTCTGGGCACATAGGTACCTAGAACCGGTAGCGGTATGCATCCGAAGTTGACAATTTTGAAACCTCAAGTATTTGTACCGTTCGACGGTTCAAAATTCACGATTTTGAACACCGATCTTCAAAATCATCATGCCATAAATCAACCGGAGTATTTGGCCACATCCGGATACTCTGATACCGGTTCCGGTTATGTCCAAAGTGGACAATTTTGAAAACTCAACTATTATTACCGTTCGACGGTTCAAAATTCGTGGTTTTGAATACTGATACCCAAAAACATCATAACATAGATCAACCAGGACATTTGGTCACATCCGGATACTCTGGAACCGAATCCGGTAGGGCCCAAAGAGGACAATTTTGAACCCCAAGTATTTGTACCGTTCGACGGTTCAAAATTTATGGTTTTGAATACTGATATCCGAAAACATCGTGCCATTGACCTATCAGCGAATTTGGCCACATCCCGATACTTTGGAACCGTTTCCGGTTGGGTCCAAAGAGGCTAATTTTGAAACCTCAAGTAGTTGTACCGTTCGACGGCTCAAAATTCATGATTTTGAATACTGATATCCAAAAACATCGTGCCAATGATCTACCAGCAAATTTGGCCACATCCGGATACTCTGGAACCGATTCCGGTAGGGCCCAAAGAGGGCAATGTTGAACCCCAAGTATTTGTACCGTTCGACGGTTCAAAATGTATGGTTTTGAATACTGATATCCAAAAACATCATGCCATAGATCAACCAGAGTATTTGGCCACATCCGGATACTCTGGTACCGGTTCCGGTTTTGTCCAAAGTGGAAAATTTTGAAAACTCAACTATTTTTACCGTTCGACGGCTCAAAATTCATGATTTTGAATACTGATATCCAAAACATCATACCATAGATCAACCAGGACATTTGGTCACATCCGGATACTCTGAAACCGAATCCGGTAGGGCTCAAAGAGGACAGTTTTGGAACTCCTTTTTTTACCGATCGATGGCTCAAAATTCATGATTATAATGGTTTGTCACCTTGATGAAAACGTCATGCCATCTGTATGTCCAGAAACATCCATATATCATGGATTAAAACCCGGAATGGACCCAATTCAGCCTTCTCTTGTACCCACTAACTTGTATACTACATACATAAACTAATAGTCCGTTTTCCTTTTGTTTTTGGAGTAAAAAAAAACTAATTGATACATGTTTGACCTATTTATTGTACATTTCAGGGTTGATGCAAGTAAATAAAAGTCATACGGTGGTCAAATTGACAGGTGATTACGATTTTAAAATTCTACACGATGGACAAAATGTTGTGGTATGAATTTTACATGAATAATTACCGCATTGGCAGCACATTGTTGAATACTTATTGTCGGAACCTTCGCAAAAAGAGCACCATCCTCTCTTCTTTGTTGGATTCATATTTCTTTTATCAGGCTGGATAGGTGGATGAGCAACAATTGAAGTTCCAATGTCTGCTCTTGAGGCGCGTACGATTTGGGCAGAAAAGGCAGCTCTCGGGATCGTTTCACGTCCTGCTATCTGTTGGGATACCAGCGTTGTTCCCAAGCGTTCCAGAAACAACCGTTTCCGGTTCAAAGCGTTAGTCCAATCTCTGAAAATCTTATCGTATTATTCAGTGATAGATCGATACCATTGCACACGACTGCATTTTTCCAATTTTTCGTTGCGCGTTTCACGGAATATGAGGCAATGCGGCGATCAACGGTATCAACCGCACCCTTGTGCCGATTGTAAAAGTTAATGATATCTGGCTTTTTCTTCTCTGTAGAGTCAACGGATTGGTCATGGTGGGAGGTACTTAGAAGAATCACATTTTTCCCCTTTTTTGGTATGTAGGAGACCAAGGTGTTATCTTGCGTATGAGCGAAGAGGTATGAGTGTATTTGCAGACCCTTGGTAACCAGCAGTGCAGGGAGGGGTTTTTCCGGAACGTTCCGACCACACCAATGTTATTTTTCAAGAGGCTCTTAGGCAATGGTAAAGAGGTTAACTCGGTTTAGCCATAGATCCTCGGTAACTCGTTGTCCCTGGTTTATTTATTTTTTACCGTCTGCTCGTTTGCCCATGTAAATTTGCGAATGGAGTACATATCCGGTAACACTGCAGAAAGAATTAAAGAATTTGATCCCATACTTCGCGGGTTTATTCGGCATGTATTGCCTACAAAAAAATAACCTTTCCACCGTATTCAACAAGCTGCTCGTCAATTGTAATGACCTCGTGAGGTGTAAAAGTAGTGCTTGTTGATGATTTCCAGTGATCCCAGAACTATCGTATACCGATTACCTTCCATGATCGTACTGTTATCAGTTCGGATCATTACAAAAATATATTTAAATCTCCGAGCTGACATTGTTGCCTGAAAGATCGACCGTCCAAGCATCTCGTGCCATAATGTCTCAACTGGCTCCTTGTTTGACTTGAAAATGGATGATAGCAAACCCAAAAATGCAAGCTTTAAAAGCTTCAACTTCATTGTTGACACGAGCAGTTGCATAGCTTGTTACTCCAGGACGATTTTTCAAAATCTCGAAAGACCGCTTCCGTCCAACTTTTGAATCCACCCTGACAATATTTTTAGGCCACCGAGTTCTATCTTTAAAATTCCATGATAAATATTCTTCATCACTTGTTGATGAGTCATCATCAGAATTCGAAGTATTTTCGATTACATTATTTTCTTGTTCTCAACTACTTCGTCATCTGAAGATCCAAAATCAAAGTCATCATTCATGATGAAATTCAACTGCAAAAAGAAGAAAAAACTTGTCCATTTTATAATCAAAGTAATACAGTTTTCATGTGCTGGTAACATGTGACTGTGTTTTTTTACAAAGGTACCACTAATGTTTGCAATACTTATTTTAAAAACACTATAAAGAAGTAGAAATGTTTGAGTATTATGTTTTGAAAAATTGAACCCAACATTTTTTATTTTTCAAAACCAGATCACGACTCAAATTCGTCTATTAAATCCCAGAAACCAACCCTAAGCCGACTATGTACCGTGATACCCAATTTTTTTTCTATTGAGTTGAAATAAGAGCCCCAGGTTTTTTTTATTTTCAGTTTGCAAACCTGCTCTGAAAACCCGAAAGCTAACCAGCTCTAGTAAAAATGTTAGGGTAGCTTTTGTAAACATATCTTTGGACACAATTTTCTCGCAAACCGAAAGACAAACACGAAAACCAACATCGTTGGAAAGTGAAAATTTTCCCTATTGATGATCTTGATTAGCGTGAGCAATCTTTAGTTGGTGAGAAAATGGCCTCCAAAGGATTATGTTTCAGTTACAGAGTATCCGGATGTGATCAAATGTCCTGGTTGATCTATGATATGATGTTTTTGGATATCAGTATTCAAAACCATGAATTTTGAACCGTCGAACGGTAAAAATAGTTGAGTTTTCAAAATTGTCCACTTTGGACACAACCGGAACCGGTACCAGAGTATCCGGATGTGGCCAAATACTCCGGTTGATCTATGGCATGATGTTTTTGGATATCAGTATTCAAAATCATGAATTTTGAGCCGTCGAACGGTACAACTACTTGAGGTTTCAAAATTGTCCTCTTTGGACCCAACCGGAATCGGTTCCAGAGTATCCGGATGTGGCCAAATTCGCTGGTAGGTCAATGGCACGATGATTTCGGATATCAGTATTCAAAACCATAAATTTTGAACCGTCGAACGGTACAAATACTTGGGGTTCATAATTGTCCTCTTTGGGCCCTACCGGATTCGGTTCCAGAGTATCCGGATGTGACCAAATGTCCTGGTTGATCTATGTTATGATGTTTTTGGGTAGCAGTATTCAAAACCATGAATTTTGAACCGTCAAACGGTACAAATAGTTGAGTTTTCAAAATTGTCCACTTTGGACCCTACCAGAATCGGTACCAGAGTATCCGGATGTGGCCAAATGCTCCGGTTGATCTATGGCATGATGTTTTTGGATATCAGTATTCAAAGTCATGAATTTTGAGCCGTCGAACGGTTCAACTACTTGAGGTTTCAAAATTAGCCTTTTTGGACCCAACCGGAAACGGTTCCAGAGTATCCGGATGTGGCCAAATTCACTGGTTGGTCAATGGCACGATGGTTTCGGATATCAGTATTCAAAACCATAAATTTTGAACCGTCGAACGGTACAAATACTTGGGGTTCAAAATTGTCCTCTCTGGGCCCTACCGGATTCGGTTCCAGAGTATCCGGATGTGACCAAATGTCCTGGTTGATCTATGATATGACGTTTTTGGGTAGCAGTATTCAAAACCATGAATTTTGAACCGTCAAACGGTACAAATAGTTGAGTTTTCAAAATTGTCCACTTTGGACCCTACCAGAATCGGTACCAGAGTATCCGAATGTAGCCAAATGCTCCGGTTGATCTATGGCATGATGTTTTTGGATATCAGTATTCAAAATCATGAATTTTGAGCCGTCGAACGGTACAACTACTTGAGGTTTCAAAATTGTCCTCTTTGGACCCAACCGGAAACGGTTCCAGAGTATGCGGATGTGGCCAAATTCGCTGGTAGGTCAATGGCACGATGGTTTCGGATATCAGTATTCAAAACCATGAATTTTGAACCGTCGAACGGTAAAAATAGTTGAGTTTTCAAAATTGTCCACTTTGGACACAACCGGAACCGGTACCAGAGTATCCGGATGTGGCCAAATGCTCCGGTTGATCTATGGCACGATGTTTTTGGATATCAGTATTCAAAACCATAAATTTTGAACCGTCGAACGGTACAAATACTTGGGGTTCAAAATTGTCCCCTTTGGGCCCTACCGGATTCGGTTCCAGAGTATCCGGATGTGACCAAATGTCCTGGTTGATCTATGTTATGATGTTTTTGGGTATCAGTATTCAAAACCACGAATTTTGAACCGTCGAACGGTAAAAATAGTTGAGTTTTCAAAATTGTCCACTTTGGACATAACCGGAACCGGTATCAGAGTATCCGGATGTGGCCAAATACTCCGGTTGATTTATGGCATGATGATTTTGAAGATCGGTGTTCAAAATCGTGAATTTTGAACCGTCGAACGGTACAAATACTTGAGGTTTCAAAATTGTCAACTTCGGATGCATACCGCTACCGGTTCTAGGTACCTATGTGCCCAGAATGGCCAATCAAAAAACAAAACAAGTCAGCATGGCGTTTTAAGAATGTATTCCTTTCATTTGACACCAAGATATCAAAAATTGGTTCAAAAATAAATATTTGGGAGCGAAGCCAAGTCTTGGGTCGTTTTTGACCCTGAATGCACTATATGTAACTTTTTCCTAATGCATTAGGAAGGTTAAAGTTACTGTTGAGACCCAACTGGGACCGATTTATACCAACAACTACTCACAAAGAGCTGTAGTGGTATTTAATTGGAAATACATGGTTAATGTTAAGTAACGCTTGAGAGCCGAATTGGGGAACAAGCTAATTGAAGGCAATCTATTTTAATTTACCTTAATACAATTGACACTGTTACTTCATGTAGATACGATGATCACATCGAGAGAATAATACGCGATCGTAAACGATATGAAAATCAACTTTATTCACACACGACTTGACGCTTATATAACGGAGGAACTACAAAATATGTATTCAACAATGCAAAAACAATGACAACATGAATGTTGGTATCGGGTTTATGCTTCTGACCTCTGTCGTGTAGCTGCTTACAGCTGTCACAGGTGAGCCAAGCGGGAAAGTGATGGGAATGTTATGCGCAAAGACAGTGTTCCCAGCGCTTCTGTTTCGTTTAGAACCTTTTTAGAACCTTTGATACTGGTGAACCTCGATGTCTTGAGGCAACGGCAACGGATATTGGTGCGGCTGGAGGGCATCATTCAAGCCAGTCGAATAATCGCCATACATCCTTATCGCACCGCTTGCCTTCTGCACGACCACAATAGGTGCGGCCCAGTCGGAATAGTCGATGGGAGAGATGATCTTCAGGCGCTCGAGACGATCCAGCTCTTCATCGACGGCTTGATACATGACATAGGCCACAGGGCGTTTCGGTCGAAATACTGGTCGTTGTTCTGGCTTCAGATCTAATTTCACAGTTGCTTTGGTGCACCGACCCAGACTGGTACTGAGAACTTGCGGATAAGCGGCCTTGAGTCGCTCGACCATATTTACATCGAGCTGGAATTTCTCCACCAAATCCAACCCCAGGATGTGCAGATCCTGAGCAACGACGTAGCTGGTACCCTCTTCCGATATGTTGTTCACGGTGATCGAGCAATCAAACTCCGCCCGTAAGTTCAACGGATCGCCCGATGCTGTTTTGGCATTCACTGACGGTGGCCTGGTTTGTGGTTGTCCCAGTTGATTCCAGGTCGCACTGGACACTAAGGTGATGCCCTTAGCCGAATCAAACTGTAACCAAACCGCGACACCGTTCAGAAGACTGTTCACTGACACTTGTACAGTCTTTGTGTCCACAGTCACATTTCTCAATCGTCTCTTCACCCTCTTCTTAGGGGACTTTTTGTCACTGTCAGAGTAGCCTTCTTTATGTCCACTTTTGCTACACACTGAATACTTATAGTCCTTGAACCTACAGTAACACACATAGTGAACCGACCCGCACTTCCAACAAGGACTAGGTGGCACTTTCTTCTTATTTTCCATTGACGACGACGATGCCGACGAACTGGATGCCAGCTTCCACGATGACGACGAATTGGCGGACTGCTTCCACGGCCGCGACTGCCTTTTGAACTGATGTTTGATGGCATTCACTGAGCTGTTGGAAGCCTCAATCATGGCCGTGTCATGACGTATTCAGCAGACGTTGACA
>JASCZW010021061.1:0-11250 GCA_034211315.2 Aedes japonicus
ACAGAACCTTGGCTGCATCATTCCATTTTATGAATTTCAATATTCGTTTGGTATTTTCATATTTTCAATTTGTTGCAATAACAAAACAAACAACACTCTCCACTCTAAAGGTTTCAAAGTAACTTCTGGCTATGGAAATGTCATAGGTGATTTACCAGTGCTTTGGTGGGTTAGGCCCAAAGAGAAAATTGTGTCGTTTCAAGTTTAAAACAGTATTTAAATACATATTAGTTGAACAAACTTTATTGAAAGAATATTGTAAACTTGTAGTTAAAACCAAAGAAAACTCTTTGAAGTGCTGGATATCTCGTTTATAGCATATTTTTGCAAAGGATTGACATCACACAGGCAAACTTCATACTCCCTTCAATCTTTCTAATTTCGTGTTTACAATTTTTCAATTTTCCAGTCAATAAACCTGGAGAAGTTCAAAAATTACGTAAATCCACAGTGCCGTTCGAGAGTTTTGCGGTCATTAATAGTCATCATTCCATTTAGACTTTGTCATTGATTTTCGTTTCAAGTTTAAAAATCAGAAATGATTCAAAATGAGCTTGGGATTTTAGCTCGGTTGTGATTATGTGTTGTTTACAATATGTAAAATAAGAAAACTAAAGAACTACCCTAGCAGAGTAAAATAACAAACTGAAATCAAATAAGTAGCAAGTAACGTTATCTCGGACATCGTTTTGAGCTCACCTGTTATAGCATAATAAATTTCGTTATCAACATAGACTCATTTTGATATCATCTGTTATCAATTTTTAAAGACTATATTTGACGAACGTTACTCAATTCTACCAGCATGCTGACGAATGCTGAATATTAACAGCATGAAATGTATGTGAAATTGAGCTTCTTACCAGAAGCACTACATCAGTTATTAGTGTATGAATTTTATATCATGTTGATAACATAATTTGAAATTATCTCAAGAAATTTGTTTATATCACAAAATTTGTTATCAAAATGAATAATAAAACTAGTTTATATTATGATATCCACAGAATATTAACTTGTGATCTCTTTTATTATGTTGGCTGCTCATTCAGCCTAAATGATAACATATTTAGTGATCAAACACTGATAGTCTGATATTAAAACTTGTTATCAATTTGGTATAAACTTTTGCTCGGGTATCCAGTGACAATGAGCATAGCGTTAATAATTAGCATCAAGAGCAAATAAACCCTCACGCCTTCAAAAATTGAAAACCGGTCACTGCTCTGGGCAATGATTTTGCATTTATTCACATTTTTGCGGCATATTTCTTCCATGCAATCACAAACCGTTCCATTCAATCATCAGTCACATTCAACGGTCCTGGCTAGCAGGCAACGTACTGGTGAAGTTTATTACTTTTTGATACGCACAGCAACATGAGGCAAAAGATAAAAAAAAAAAAAAGAACAACGAAGAGACAACATCATGAAACGGCAATCTTTCGCTTAACGAATTGCCAATAAAACGGTTCGATTGGTTGTAAATTGGCAAATTCGATTTACATGGGTACAGTTGGACAGAGATACATACATGTGTGTGCATGAAACACTACGAAGCAATTTATGCTTTCGATTGAAGGCATGATTCCGAGGAATCGGCAAAGAATTGAAAAAAGAACTTAACTGTACGTACAGCGAAACCGATGATGATATGAATTTTTTACGAGAAGGTTTGTCTGAGAATTTTGGTTTGCTCTTTGAGGCTGGAATTTGATATGAGATTTTTGCCAGGTTGGTTATCAACCAAGCTTCCCATCGAATTTACTGAGCTCATGGAGGCGCTTGGTCAATTACAATGATATTTTCGAACAGTGTATATAATCGTAAAACTGAACTGTCATAAATTTCACGCGGAAAGTTTGGCAACTATCCAAACGTGCAGTGGCCATCAACACGAAATCTTTTGAGCTAGCGCAAAATTGGTAGATTTTATCAGTTCTCGTCACGATTTCCGTCTTGTTCGAATGACGCATCACGTGGTGACGTGGTTCATGCCGGGTGTTTATAAACTACACTCTCACGCTCGTTGAAATATGCTACCAACCATCATCATGACAGTCCTCCGCAGCTTGGTCGTCGTGATTGCTGTTTGGAACAACAATTAGGCTGCTAGCTACTCTAATGACATGGAGGCTTACTTCGTGTGATATATGACGAAGCCCCGCCACTGAAATGAAGCCATGATGCCACGTGTTTACCTTTATAAAATATGGCTGAAATGCGATTCATTCCACTAACAAGCTACTCGCATTAAATTAAATTCAAAACAATAGCTACTCATGTCCAGTTCACTTTCAACGTTCAAACGCCTAATGAAAACAGCAATTAATAATAGGAAAACCAACAGGCCACCACAACGCCAGTGCCCCTCGTCGAACCGAGCGACCATAAATTACAAATTCTCCGAGCACCAGTGAAAGCCCACGAAACCAACAAGTGCTTCCTTCCCCCTGCCATCCACTTAGTAAAGAAGAAAAAAAATCCGAACAAATGTTCATAAATAACGTTTATTGCTGTTTAGAGGAAAACCACCGGAATCAGATTAATCCGACCCTCCTCCTGGACTTTGCGATCCTGGTTGCGCCTTGAAACCGCACCAGCCCAAAGCAACGCCGAGATTTTCGCTGCGGAAGTGCGGTGTTAAAAAGAGTTCCATGTAATCCTCGAGGCTCGAGACTTTTTCTTCCCGGCTACAGGCGCTGCTAACAGTGCACTGGGCCCTGGTTCCAGTAGGCGAAGATGGAGCCGGGTTTCCGAATCGCCATTTTGCTGCCGGTCGTCCTCGACTCGAATTCGAATATAAATGCAAAGTGAATGCAAATTAAAATCCGCCAGCTGCCAACGTGGATTAAAACCAACATTATTTCAAAGAGTTCGTTTTGTTAGTGGCTTTCATTTCCTTTCGGTTGCATTGCGGAAGTGAGGCGCTAAAAGGCTGGCCGAACCATCGGCAGGGCAGGAGGAAAGAAATTGCTCTATCCATACGGTGGCGGTTTGAACTGGGTGAATGGGTTTGTGAAACCTGTGATACGTTAATTTTGTATGATAATGCCTTAATTTCGGAATTGTAGGAAACATGCGGCCTACATTACTCAATATCGTATGGATCTTAATATTTTGTTTTTGAACCTGTGCAATGATTTTTTATTACTTAAGAATACATACATTCAGTATCCTATCTATTTTTTATATTATTTAACTGTTTCTTGAGTCTGGCCAACGTCTTGTGTACACGTACACAGCCAGTTGTTAAAAGAATCCTGAAATGTGAGGTAAATGCATTAATCTCTATTCAACATCATGAATGAGGATAATATTCTAATAAGGTGAGACCTACTGTGCAGTGTTGATAGAATTAGGTAGATGGTAATATATAATTCGTCCAATATCATTAAAAATGTGAGATAGAAAGAATCTTTTCCTTAGATAGCAGAGGGAAGGGAAAACCAGAACAACAACCTCACGCGTTAAATATTTTGGAAAGCAACTAAGATGAGTCACTGGTAAAAAAAATGTAAAGAAAAAACGACGTAGGTTATAATGCCGAGTACTACGTCTACATCCCATCTTGAGATGTGGAGATAGATGGTGTGGTTTCTGCGGCAAGCCTGACGTGTGACGACGTTATGGAAGGTATGAAATGCATTTTTGATTATGTTTCGTCTACCAATAAAATACTGGAATGTAAACAATTGCATGTAGCAACAATGTTAGATGGAAGAAAGACGAATTCACCGTCGAATTCGCAACAAGTTACCTTCGAAGGATCAATTCTCCCAAAATTTGTTAAAATTTCGTAACGTTTTCTTTCCAGTGCGTCTTTTTGTACCGAGGGTATACAATTGTACCAAGTGCAAACAATTAGGTCATACGGCTACTTCTTGCGGCAACAAGCCCCGTTGTGACAAATGCGGCCAAAGGCATCTAGAGGATGCTTGCCAATAGGAAGCAACAAAGTGTGCTTAATGTGGGAAAGAGCATCTCCACGATTTGCAGAACTGTCCCGTGTACAAGAAACGCATTGGTAACGTGAGACGTTCCATACAAGAACGCTTCAAGCAAACGAATGCAAAAATGTTAAAGTCGCAAAGCGGAGCGTCTGCATCGTCCAGATCAGCGCCAGCCTCAGAGAGGGCGCTGCAATCTATCTTTGCCAAATGCAGTGCTAGAGAGTTGCCGTTTTGGTCAAAATTTCTCATTATGCCAATTGTTCTGTTTTGTTATTGTCAGATTTGTTCCAGATCTTGCCACAGAGATGGCACTGCAGTCTATATTTTCCAAATGAAGCACAATAGAGTTGTCGTCTTGGGCAAAGTTTTTTAGTAAGTCATTTGTCTTCTTTTGACATTATCATACATCATGACCAGTTTCAGATATTGCCGCAAAGATGGCACTGCAATCTATCTTTGCCAAATGAAGTGCTAGAGAGTTGTCGTCTTGTTGTCGGCAAAGGCTTCTCATTGTGTCATATACCATCGTGTGAGGTTATCACATTAGTTGCAAATCATGCCGGTAAAGATAGGCTACAGCGCCATTTCTGCAGTACGATCTAGAACTAATGTGATATTTCAAATGTCTTCATTTTACATTCTCAATAATTTTGCTGAACACGGGAACTCTCTAGAGCCTCATTTAGCAGAGAAAGACTGCAGCGCCATTTTGCCGCGCAATTTGGAACTAATCTGATAACGTCTAGTGACTACATTTTAAATTATCATCAACTTTACACGAGACGGCAACTCTCTAAAGCTTCGTTTGACAAAGATAGACTGCCGTGACATCTCTGCGGCATAATCTGGAATTAATATGATAATGTCATATTATTTCATTTTATATTCCAAGAACTTTGCCGAAGACTGAGACTATCTAGAGCTTCATTTGGCAAAGACAGACTGCAGCGACATCTCTGCAGCACGATTTGGAACCAATATGAAAATAACACGCCTTTTGACGATTCGTTACGCAGAGAGAAATTTTGCTGAAGACCTATTCTCTACAATGAGTCTGGGCATTTCGTTTTAAATGCATTTCTGTTAACACAGCCAAAGAAAAACTTCCTTCCCTTTGTAGCAGATTCACAGGAAACAACTGGAGCCGTTTTTTCATCCAATGCATTTTTGAAGCCAGAACCTTTCAAATGGTGTATAAAGATTGACTCTAAGTTAAAATTTCAAAATTCTACAAAGGGTTGAAATCCGGGGCAATTTTGACTCTAATGTCTTATGTGTCTATTTTTGTACAACCACCTTAAACTGGTTTTAAAAAAATATGCAAAAATGAAAAATTCCGTAAAATATTAAATGTCAGAAAATTTCGTACCGAATGGTTAAAAAGTATAAAAACTAGCGTACATTGAAGTTGCGCCATGGGTCATAATTGATCCCAATATCTTAGGAATTAAAATAACATTCTTTTGAAGCAGGAGGGATGGCTTTCAGCTCCTTCGACACATTTTCTTTAATAGCCTAAATGGACTTAACTTTCGCACCTCGAAAATTCTGTCCATAGGAACCTTCTTTCGATGGTATTTTTCACAAAATTCAGCTCTTTCCGAACAAACCGTGTGGTAGCGCGTTGCATGCCTACAATGTCAACAATAATGTGCTGATCCATCTCTCTAAGGCTCTCAATACTTGCCACTTCTCATTCTCTCATACAAACATGATGATATTTAAGCAGAATTTTCTTTATAATTATCATGTTTTTGTTGGTAACCAATTTGGAAGGGCGTCCGGAAAGGAGCAAGTCTATAAGCTCTTCGCCAATACTTTTGAACTATAAATAAACCTTGGACTATAAATAATCTCATCGGTAGACAGTTACTTTTACTTTTACATTTGCTGGTCCACTGTCCCTTCAGGACCATACCTGCGCTGCACTTTTTCACCAAGAAACTCGATTTAGGGCTGGATCTCTCCACTGTCTTGAGCGTCCTACACTTCCTAGGTCTTACTCCACTTGGTCTAACCACCTAGCTCGTTTCGTTCCTCTGAATCTTCTACTGGCCTAATTCAAAGCAAACATCTTTTTGTAGGATTGTTGTCTCTCATCCTTACAACGTGTTCCGCCCATTGTAGCCTTCCAGCTTTAGTGACTTTCTGGATACTGGATTCGCCTCCTCCATACGCCTTTTTACATAAACCACCGAAGATGGTCCTAAGCACACGTCGTTTAAATATTCCAAATGCTTGCATATCCTCCTCAAGCATTGACCACGTTTCATTCCCTTAGAAAACTGTCGGCCTTATCAGTGTACTCAGTACGGGGGTGAAGTTTACCAGGCCTTAGCCCGTAGGCCTTAGTACCGGCTATTATGTGTCTACAAATATCTCCGAAGTGAACGAACTGATCTACTACTTCGAACTCATCACAGTCGATAGCCACACTTCTGTCTGTGCGAGCTCTATCGCGCTTGGTTCCTCTTGCCAGCAGTTACTAAGCCATCGACGTATTCACCCTTAAGCCCACCCTTTTGCATCAACGTTTCAGTCTGGTGTACTGCTCAGTAACTACCTGGAACGTTCTTCCAACAATGTTCACGTCGTCAGCAAAGTAAATGAATTGACTGGATTTATTGAAAATCCGCATGTTGATGCCCGTTTCAAAACACCTTCTAGCGCAACGTTGCACAGGAGGCTGGAAAGACCATCACCTAAACGAAATCTTTTGCATGTTTCAAAAGAGTTCGACAACGCATCTGTAAGTTATCCATCATCACCTTGATTAGTTTAGTTAGTTTTCCGGGAAAACCGTGCTCGTCCAAAAACTTTCATCGGTCAAGAGTGATTTGTTTAAATTATAAATTCCCAGTACTTTTTGATCATAGGGCATGTGGATTCATCTTATCACGGTAATTTGCTATAAGTTTTTTCAAGAAAATAAAAAAAATAAATGTTTGCTTGTTTTATTATGGATAAAGTTGTAGTTGCTTTTAAAATGAAATTTTAAAACTTCACTTCTGGTCGAAAAAAAAATTAAGAGAGATTTACAGATTCCATGTCCGTTAAGCAGAGTACACACATTAATGAGTTTTGTCATAGTGTCGTGCACATATTTTAAATATTCAGTAAAGTGTATCGATGGAAAAATATGAAGAATTAAAGGTTTAGAAATCAGTTGCTGAGAATATTCTACATTCCTGAAATCAACATTTTTCCTAATATAGCTCTTAATCCTAATATAAAACTCGCTGAAAGTCTCTAAAATATATAATTCCCATCCAAATCCAATATAAAACTGTTTCGCAATTTATCATAAATCCTACTGCAAACGCAAAAACAAGCATTTAAAAAAATTGGAAAACAATTATACGTTGGGACTGAGAGCTATAATTAGATCATTTTAAAAAAAACTTTTTAATTCTATCTAACTTTAAGATCTCTCAGAATGTCCTTATAATGGGTAGTTTCGCTTCTTATCCAAAACTATTCGACCTGTATGTTTTTTATTTTGTTATGAGGGTGACCACTTCTGCGTTGGGGTGGTCAAAAAATGGACTTTTTTAAATGAATTTTCTTTTTAAATTCATAACTTTTGAACCACTGAGCCGATTTTCACAACCAAATACGCAAATGTAAGGTTACTAAGTATTCTGTTTTGATAAACTAATAAAACACACCTAAAATGCAAAATACATTTAAAAACATGGATTATTTTTGTTTTCCATGGTTTTTATGGTCTCTCTATAGTGCTCCCTCGTTTTAATATTTTTTCTTAAAAGTGTAGGTCATTTTAAATAACAATTCATTAAATTTATGATATTTGTATTTAAAATTTTGAGCTTCATACAGGTTTTTAATTTTTGATAACTACCTTACCACTCGGTTCAAAATAATTTGCCACACATGCGTCTCCATCAGTTTAAGGTGATCAGTGTAAAGTGATTTGGCTATAAACGACGTATTCTCATATTTGAGATTTTCCCTACTCATTGTCGATTTTTGTCCATACATTAATTTTTTTAAAGTATATAGAGCATGTGTTCTGATCAAGGGTAAGCCGCTTAGAACAGTGTGCCAGCCACGATGTTTAACAAAATAAACAAACTAAAATAAGTTTCATAACTGCGGCACTTAGATTTTCAATCCATACCACATGTGTGGCACACTGAGGAATACTTTTGACAGTTCAGTTTATAGACATAAGAAACCAGCAACCTTTCCAATATGCATTGCCTGGTTGCCAGGCTCATCAGAAAATAACAATTTGGGCTGTCAACACATCGGCACCTTCGGCACATTCCCAGAAAATTGCAAGGCTTGTAGACATACTCAAAAAAATAGGAGAAAAGTGTGCTGTGAGATACACCCCTTGGCTCTGATCAACTCCTTCCCCCTTGGCTACTTCCAAAAAATACATATTGGTTATGAAATTTTAAAATGAGGTCTCTCCACAAGGGAATACAAGTTAACAAACGATCTTGCATGGATCTTGTAAATGGAAGTTTGTACTTTAAGTTCAGGTACTCCGTGCTTGCAAATATTTGTAAATAAAACGTATTTTTCACATTTCAACCTCCCCAACTTTTTTATACAATAATTAGCAACTATCTTGTTCTTTCAAAATGTGTGTCATATTATGCTTTAAAGGCATCTAAGTCTCACTCCAAGAAAAGTTTAAAAATTGTTATAAAACGATGAGCAAACGAGATGGAGGATACATTTTTTCAGCAAGGTCTCATTAAATCTTCAATCTTCAATTCTGAAGGAGCAAAAATTACTCTGAATCATAAGAATAAAAAGTTAAATTTTTTATTATGAACATAACAGGGCAAGTCGTAGTCACTATTCAAACCAAAAGATAAATCTTATTTTATAGATTAAATCTTCCGAAGACATCATGTGAGATATCATCATTTAATGGTTTGTGTTTCGTTTTGTTTATCAATTTTGGCCGCGAAATTTGGCCATTCGTACCATTGTGCAATGTTGTGAGGTTAGGAATATTAATCTTACTCTCTTTGTCTGACTTTTTATTCTTCTTATTTCGAATTTCAAGCTTATTGCTTTTAATAATTCGCTTATTGCTTGCTCTCAACTTAGTGTCCTGATTGCACTTCCACAGTTATTAATTGAGAGCTTTCGATGCCAGGTACCATTTTTGCATTAGTATGATTGTGTGGCAAGTGTAATCATACTCTACTCTTACATACTCTCTCTTAACGAAAAATCCTAGACCAGACCGGAAATCGAACCCAGCCACCTCCAGCATGGTGGAGCTTTGTACCTGCGCCTTTACCGAATGAACTAAGGGAGGCACTGACACTGGACAAAATTTTCCTGCAATTATTTCCTTAGTATGTGTGACTGCATAAAATTTAGATCCAGGAGAACGGTGACACCTTTATCGCAACTCCAATAGTCCAAGAACGCAATGAATTCTGAAGCTATTTTTGTGTGCAACAAGCTCCGCTTTGTTGATATCATTCAGAATGTACTAGAATTTCAAATCAAGCGAAGGTGCAATACTTGATTGACGCATATACAATAAATCATTTGAGACATTTTATGAAGAATTGACTTTCAAAGTAAGTGATAATCTTACCACGGGACCAAAGACTGCAAACTGAGCATCAGTGACACTGTCAATAATTTCCTCTTTGAGGTAACGAATTTGTCGTAGAAGCCGGTCTCGTCTACAAAACTTAATGTGATAATATTACTTTCCACATGATGCGCACTTTGAACAAAAATCACATAATAATGTATATCGAAAATACTAGCAAATTTGCAATCGAAAATATTCCGCTAATTTTTTTACATCAGCTGTATCGTGACTTACCATTTCCTTGGTTAAAAACGTCAAAACAAAAACACTCAAAATCAAATTTACTCAAAACTTCATGTATAATAATTGTAATCTCGGTCTTCTTCTTTTAGCATTTCAAGCTTATTGCTTTCACAATCTGATTATTGCTTGCTTGCAACTTAGTGTTCTAAATGCATTTCGACTGTTATTAATTGAAAGCTTTCGATGCTAGGTACCTTTTTTGCATTAGTATGATTGTGTGGCAAGTGCAATAATACCCAATGCCCAGGGAGTCGAGAAATTTTCCTTAACGAAAAATTTCTAGACCAGACCGGAAATCGAACCCAGCCACCTACAGCATGGTATTTCTTTGTAGCTGCGTCTTTACCGACTAAACTAAGATTGTAATCTTGGTATTAATGGTATTATAATACCATTAAATGGCAAAACTAGAAAATGTCTTTCCCCAAGACTAACCACTTTTGAATCTTTTCTACATAAAAACTGTAATATGTGATAAAATTATTACCAATTCACGCACTGCTCAAAACAGAACTATGTAGTTTTAAACAAAGATCATTAATAATCTAGAGTTTTTAGAACGAATTTTTACGAAACAGCCAACATTGAAAACACACCAAATATGTAATGATAATCCAAATTGTTTCCATTTCTCACGATGCAATTCAATTTAAAAAAAATCAGAACGATTAATATCAATTTTGAATTTGTAAGTTTTGGCCACTGTGCGTTGACATCGTCCAAATTGAAGTCAAATTCTAAATGATAAGGACTTGCTCTTGTAAAACATTTAAAAATAAGTATCGATTTAAACCAACAGTAAAGATGCTTTTGGGGCCACACTCAAAGTGTGGTGCTAGTTATTTTCCCAAAATTTCACTTAATAGGCACTGTGAACCAATTAAAACGGACAGTAAGTAAACAATTCAAACAAATGCTATTGAAGCCACTCACAGGCGTACACAGTGTGGTAACTTAACATTATCATAGTAACGTTTGCATTAAAATTGGGAATATTTCCATAGACATTTTACGTAAAGATCTTTTTTATGTAATACAAATGCGAAAGACTAGAAATTTTTCAAATTACACTTAATAACCGATTTGAACCGACTGAAACCAACAATACCCTAGCAACACTCTTGTTGTAAATCGGTTAAAGTATCTACAATGTGACTCAATTAAATCATGATCAAATTGCTGCAACCAATTTCAACGATTCGGTGTGGCTTAGGTAAGGATTCTTTGGAGGCCATAGGCCAAATCACAAAGTTTGATGCTGGTTTCCTTCATTTTAAAGAGGTATTTTTTAAAATAGCGCTCGATGACCAATGATTTGAACCGATTGATACCAACACTGAGGATGCAAAAACATATGTTATATTTTTAAACTATTCTTAGTATTCTGGTGAGTTTGAGCTTCTTAGTGGGATACCTGTATCTATAAAATGAAAAAAAAAAAAAAAGATTGGTAATTTCC
>JASCZW010021062.1:0-11242 GCA_034211315.2 Aedes japonicus
GTCTTCCCAGAAGCACATCACGATCATAATTAGTTGCTGCAACTTGATTATGACTAACAAAGCACATTTATGTTTTCTCAACTTAAGCGCAACATGTGTGCTACTAGGGTTACAGTAAAGCAGTGCTACAGTGGTATGAAACCAACAGGATTCAATTTATACCGCAAGAACTCAACCCACCAAACTGTTCCCAGCTTAGGCTGATTGAGAGATTTTGGGCTATCATGAAGAGGAAGCTGAAGGTGAATGGCGGGTCGTTAAAAGAATTAATGAATTGAGAACCAAGTGGAATATGATTGCCAAAACGATTGATGAAAATAATGTGCGCTGGTTGATGAAACGTATTCCGGGAAAAGTCCGCAAATTTCTTCAAAATCGAGATGATTAGTTTTCTTTTGTATTTTCCCTCTAAAGTTCACATAAAGTAGAACATTTGGTTAATGTATTTCCGAAATATGCGCATAGACTATTATGTTCCAATTCTAACTGGGCCAAATCTTATTGACTTCTGTGTCTGCGATGTACTTCCATATCTATTAATGTAAGTATTTTGATGCCAGCACTAGTTTTATATAAAAATTATTGTATGGCTAGAACAATCTTCACTTCGTTTTAATCTACTGTTACAAGAGAAGATCCCACGTTCACACATGCAAGAAATTTAACGATTCAAAATTGAACAATCCACCAAGGAATCCAATCAACGTAAATCAATCGTCGAGCACACCTCCAAGCTTATCAGCTAAAAATTTACCAATAAATGTCACAAAACATAGTTCAAATCGAACACCACATAAAATTCCAATTGAATGGACCCAACTCAGGAGAGGTAATTTTAATAAATATTCAATCAATTCGCCTCCACATAGCCATACACCGACCGAGACAGGTGACGGCAATATCATGAGGATAATGAACCCAGAATCACCCAGCTGTCCACTTAATGCCCAATTGCCAACCCAAATCGTCATGTGGTGGTGCGCCAATGCCATCTTGGGACGGCCGCTTGCATGTCGCTCGTCGCTTCGTCGCCAAATAATGAAAAATGAGCTTCTTGCTCTCACATCATCATTTAATGGCAGTGGCCAACAACAGTGGAAAGGGCACAATGTGGGCAATCACTCGGTTGACTTGGCCGAACTCAGCCGCACTCGGTGTGGAGCAGAAAATAAATACGAGTTTTCTTGCTAACCTGACCTTGGCCGGGCAGGTTGACCATTTCCAGCTAATTTATTCCGGAGACGTTCACCGCATCCCTTTCGTTTTGAGAGTGTGTGTGTGTGTGTGTATGTGGTCATTGCAATCGGCAGGATGATAAAAATATTTAAATATCTTGTAGGATGCATTGGTTAACAGTGATCAGCAGAATATTCGGAACATTTTCTCTGGAACGTTTGAAGAATACCAATCTAGTATTTTGAATGCATGTAATGTGCAAAATTTCACCGCATCATATTAGATGTCAAATGATACTATCTTACATAAAGATGATCAAAGTTGGCTATTATTTACATAAAAATGGCAAATGATCTGATTGTTTTGCCCGTCACTGTGTTTATGTGTACATAAATATGACAACTTGTTGTTGTTTGAAATTTCAAACCAGCCCATCTGCAGACCATTCAAACAAACAACAACAACAACAATAACAAACGAAAGAATAAGATCTTTTGTCACCTATCTGCTGTTGTTGCTCGACAGGTTTAATGGGTCGGTTGGGGCCGGAATGGGCAGGCAGTGGCGACATGTGAGCACATGGAACGTGAAAGAGAAGATAAGATAACCGATGCAGTTTGACTTGAGAATAAACGATGGATTGAGGACGTCACAGCAGCGATAAGATGATGTAAGACGACTAACCCCCACCAGCATCACCACCTGTATGGGCTTGGGGCATATGAAGCTATCGATTTGTTTATGTGCTATTGTGTCAGACGAACGACGACGGACGTTGGAAAAACAGGGTGATATTCTCAGCATGTTTTGCTGACCTGTAGGCTCTGAGCTCAACAGAGAGTGTCTCTTTCTCGGCTTGACGGCTTGATATCGTGTGTGTCTACTTGTGCTGTAGCTGGAGCTCCTACTATGCGAGTGATGGATTGCTTGCTGTGTTGACAGCATTATATGGTTGTTATTTACTTATGTGGCAATATTAGCACATATTGCTGGGTGTTTTACTACTGATTGTTGTGTGTCTTTGAAAGAGTGAGATTATTTCTGGTACACTGTATTGCACACTAGGTCAAAATTAGAAGTGATCAAGCGTAAATTATTCTCACCATGAAAATTAAACTTAATAACCGAATTATCTTCGTCAAAGTTATTGCTCTTAATTAAAGCTAGATAACATTGATTTAAAAAATCTATCTTGTACATATTTCGATTGTTGTTTCTTATTGAATATTTTGCAACTTAGCTTAAAAAAATATTTTCGTAGGTATGTATTAATAACTATGAAGACTGTACTAAAAACAAAATGAAACACAATAATTTGAACTTTCTAGCGTGTGCGTAAAAATTGATGAAATTTTGAATGAAACTAGCTACTGGAAACTGAGCGCTGAATACTTGCTTCAGAAATCACAACCATATTTGCTAAGCTATGGGGTTACTCGTTGGATGACTAGCTCCAGTTTTTAGCAAAATTGGGCGAAATTTCTGAAGAAAGTACATAATTCTTAAATTCCTTAATATCGTTCAATTCTTTTACTTGGTCCGGAGATGCATCGACTCAGCGATACTCAGCGTGGATCTAGAAATGCCATATAACTCGACTGCAATTTGTAAAAGCATCCTGTTTATGATGTAAGTATCGATATTACGGACAGTGATTCATTTTTGATTTATGCTGAAAACAATATCGGGACTAAAGAAAAGAGAAGAGAAAGATCTTTTGCTATATAAGAACTTTACTTATGAGGAATCGATAAACTACAAAAAAAAAATGCGTATCTAACTGACACGAAGCTCACTGCCATTTTCTCGGTGAAGTGTACACCACAACCAGTAGAGCTCCAGTGTCCATTACTGATATCTAAGCTTCACAAATGTTCCCGAAATAAATACGGCAAATGTTCCCGAAATAAATAAAGCTGTTACGGAAAGCAGTCAATTTCACTCAAACAAACTCTTTAGTTGGTCATATTGATTTGAACGATTGAACTTAGGCTTTTATCTCGGTCTTCTTGGGCAGCAGGACAATCTGGATGTTTGCCATGACATCACCCTGTGCAAAGGTCACACCGGACAGAAGTTTATTCAGCTCCGTCGTTATCTTTGAGGATGGCCTGCTGCAGGTGACGTGGGATGTTTCTGGTCTACTTGTTGTCACGAGCGGTGTTTCCAGCCCAATCGAGTACTTCAGTGGCCAGGTTTTTCATCACCGCAACGAGGTAGTGGCGGCGTAGGTGCGCTTGGCGTAGTTGCCCTTCCGCTTGGCGTAGTTGCCCTTCCGCAGCAGATGGTGAATGTGGTCGACTGGGAAAGGCAATCCGGTGCGATTCGAGCGGAACTTAGGATTTCGCTTAACCTTTCCTCCTTTACCACGGCCAGACATGCTGCTAGGTAGTAGAGTGTGCTGGATGATTTGAGCTTGCAAATAACAATAGCCGGAGTGTCATCGTTTCGATGACTGTGAACATATTTGAAAAATTACTCTTGATAGAAATCCATATTGGTAGTCCTAAAAAGGACTGTTTTGTGACGCATAACATTTCAAGTTTACTCCATGGCAGCGTCCTTTTTCGGGCAGCTTTTTAGCTGTAGCGGTCTTTTTCAGCTTCGAGGTCTTTAGTTTCCTGGCCAAAGTCTTCTTCTTTTTTTTGTTGGGGCTTAAAACCACTGCGTCCACCGAGTTGAAATTTTGTGGTATACCCCTGTTTACTATTCTAATTCGCATCTTAAAGCTAGATCACCATTTGTCAAGTGACCAGCTTAAAACGCGTCTCCCAGTCAGGCAAAATTAAGTTTATAAAACCCACCACCTTTCCAGGCTTTGCAGTCCAAATTTCTTTAGGTTGAATATAGCCACTGTACAGAAATTTAAGTCTGCTCTTGTACAAAGCATCACAACTGCAAAGCAGATGTTCTGAGGTTTCACGTTCCATGTTACAGAAACGACAGATATCATTCTGAACCTCGCCAATGTTTTTCAAATGATATCTACTCGGGCAATGTCCGGTTACTAGGCCAGTATAGGTACAAAAAAACTCTCTTATTGAGCTTCACAAGCTTTTTACTTGTAACATTTGGAATTATAAACCTTTTCGCTTGAAAACACTTTGTGGTGACCAACCATCACCCTTTGCTCTTCCCAAGATTTTAATTCCATTTTTATGGCACAGTATGATATACCGCAGAATTCTTCTGGGCCAATAAACTGTACATTTGAACCTTGTTTAGCAAGCTCGTCTGCCCTTTCATTGCCTTCAATGCCACAGTGTCCCGGAATCCAGAATAAATTTACCGAGTTCTTTTGGCACACCTTTCGCAATGAAAGAATGCATTCCCAGACAAGTTTGGATGTAAATTTATAATTACTTAACGCTTTGAGTGCCGCTTGGCTGTCTGTAAAAATACAAATATTTGCAAATCTATACTTTCTCTACAGACAAACGTTAACACATTTTATTATAGCAAAGATCTCCGCTAAGGAGTGTATCGAAAAGTAGTTATAAACATTCGATGCGTTATTACGCATAAACTACTGTATATATTTTTAGCGTGTAAGCGCCATTTGCTTTGTTTACATGTCAAAAATGATTATTCAGGTTCATTCATTTCCGTTGATAAAGTTGTATTCAAAATGTCGCGAATTGAATTTGAGACTAAAAAGAAAATTCTGCGCACTTGGTGCACCGAAAAGGTGTTACTTACAACCAGATTGCGAAAGAGTAAATGTTCACCCGGCAAGTGTAAAACGCATCATCGAAAAGTTTAGTAAGGAGTGCTCCCTCAAGGATTTACCAAGAAGTGGCCGGAAACCCGGCTCCAGCAACCCCGATTTGGACCAAAAAGTTGTGGATTATATTCAACGGAACAAATCTGCCTCTACTCGCGATCTAGCCAAGAAGTTCAGGACCAGCATCGGAATGATTCAACGAATCAAGCGCAGGAATGACTTGAAGACGTACAAAAAGCAGAAAGTGCCCAAACAAACTCCGGAACAAAAGTCTCGTGCCAAAACCAGGGCTCGAAAGCTGTACAGCTGCATTTTGGACAATGTCGACCAGTGCATTTTGATGGATGACGAAACATACGTTAAAGAAGATTCAAGAACGCTACCGGGCCGCAGTTTTATACTAAATCTGTTGGGGAACGTGTGCCAACCGCAGATACGACTGTTGCGATGTAGAAATTCGGTCAGAAGGTGCTCATTTGGCAAGCTATTTGCACATGTGGCTTGCGTTCTTCAATTTTCTATACAAAAGGAACTATAAATGCTGAGATTTATCAAAAGGAATGTTTGAAGAACAGGTTGCTACCATTGTATAGAAAGCACCAGTCCCCTCCTCTCTTCTGGCCAGATTTGGCATCGGCACATTACGCCAAATCCACTCTACAGTGGCTGACGGAGAATAACATCAAGTTCGTAGAAAAAGACATCAACCCACCAAACTGTCCCCAGTTGCGACCGATCGAACGCTATTGGGCAATAGTCAAGCGTATATTTAAGAAGGATGGTACAGTGTCCCAAAACATGACCGATTTTAAGAAAAATTGGGCAGCGGCATCAGGAAGTGCACAAAGGTCACTGTGCGAGAATTTGATGGCAGGTGTCAAATCAAAGGTACGGGCATTCTACAGAAATGAACATGATGACTAGTTTTCCGTTTGGATCTTTTGTAAACATGTTAAGCTATAATAAACTGAAATAGTATGTTAATTTTAACCATGTTTTCATGCCTATTTTATTATTTGGAAGTTTATAACTACTTTTCGATACACTCCTTAGGAAAACCGTTGGATAGTTTCCCATCGCCACTGAGATTTCTACCCCAGGGCCGAAGATTCCTGCTCCCGTTTTTGTTCCAATTTTTGAGCCATCTGTGAAGAATTTTATGGAGCCATGACCAGAGCTGGTAAATCTCACGGCCATCATTTGACAATGAAAAAATAGGCAATCTCATTGTCACGAGAAGAAATGAACAATCATGAGATTTCTTGTCATTCTCACACTATCATGCTGTCATGAGATTTTGTCTCGTGCGATTTTGTTTTACAAATTTCTAATTAGTTTACCTTAAATTAGCCAGGCAATAATATGTAATCGACAGAGTGGACGTTTTATTTCAAGTTTTGTTATGAAACTTACAATTATATCAATAAATGTGTTTGTAATAGCGATGACCGAAACACTGTCACGTGCTGTCATGACGAAAAATTCGATGAGATTTGAAAGAAAATCTCCATCATCGTTTTCTTGCCCGATGAGATTTTCAAACGTAGTTCGGTAAAAATCATAGGTCATTTTTCATTGAAAATGACATTTGCCAGCCCTGGCCATGACGAACAGTGGGACCTCCGACTTCCCAATCTATACGTGACGTTTCACATATCTTGTAAGGGATGTCATGGTTTTCCACAGGTTTCATCCAGTCTCCATTCGTATACATCACTGGCCCATTTTGAAAGTTTTGTGAAATGCTCAGGTGACCGACTAAGTCACCAGACATGAAAGTTTTCAACCGTTTCATGCCAGTTCAGTTTGGCTTCCAGTATCACTCCTAAGTATTTAACATGTTCACTAAGATGAATCTTTAATCCTCCTAGCTAAAACGCTTTTAGACTGAACTTCCTTTTCGTAGTTAAAGGTACAATTACTACTTTTGATGGATTAATGCTAAGGCCTTCCTTGATACACCAAGACTAATTTTAGGGCCCATTGCATTCTTTCTGAAATGATGTTGTCAAATTTTCCCCTCACTATAATGACTATATCGTCTGCAAAACCTACAACATCAAAACCTTTTTCCTCTAAGCTTCTTAGAAGATCGTCTACAACTAAAGACCGCATAAGTGGTGAGAGGACTCTTCCTTGGAGACCAGCTTTTGTTGCCCGTACTGTAATAGACGAACATCCCAGCTCTGAAGTGATTTCTCTTTTTGTGAGCATGGTATGAACCCAGTTAATTATGTTCATGTCAAAGTTCCTTTTCTTCTTGGCACCAGCCATAGACGAATAGGAAGCGTTGTCGAAAGCTTCTTCAATATCTAAGAAAGAACAAAGTGCTATTTCTTTGAATCCACACTATGCAGTGGCGTAACTGATGACTTACCAGACTGGTAAGCAAACTGGAACTCAGATATTGGATGCTTGTTCATGTAATTTGAATTGATATAATCATTCAACACTTTTTCCATAGTCTTTAATAGGACTGATGAAAGACTAATGGGTCTGTTCGTTTAGGATGCGCCTTGTCTCGCTTTCCTACTTTAGGTATGAAGATAACTTTTACTTGTGTTCATGAAGTTGGAATATGGTTGAGTCTTAAACTTGCCAGAAGTATGAACCAATCATAGTGTGACGCAAATATGATAACTAGAAATTAGAAGAAAAATTAGTATTTTCCATTTAATTCCAACTACTTTTGCTTATCTTGACAGATACGCGTATTTCGTCTACAATGTTCAGACTTCTTCAGTGTCTCGTACTAATAACTCGACTTGAGTGATTGAATACATAACGTAACTTTTTAAAGCGAATAAAGCTACTGTTACAACGGCAGATCTTAAGTTCTGAATTTCAAGACAGTTTGGATGAAATAGAATATCCCAAGATTATCTCACAGTATCTGTGGATCTTTCAGGACATTTATTGACTATGATTGAATTCATATCGCAACTTTGTATAGTGGATAAAGCTACTGGTTGCTTCGTGCCGACAGCAGCAGGCTACAGGCCATGCTGCAAGTGGCAGTGTTGTTAGGAAAAACGTTTGGATTGTAATCAGGTTTAGCTTAATAACTTTTTCCACAATCGTCGGATCGTTTTGCGGCCTTCGAAGAAAAGTTTTCTGGGAAAATTTCCAAGAAGAAAGTTTGGTTTACTTATTTTTAGATGGCAACGGGTCACCTCGCCAGATTATTATATGTAAAAGTAAGTTTTCCCATATAAAATCCTATTTAAAATTAAAGCCTCGAGCGCAAAAATATAGTTTCACCGATCGAGCTGAAAGTTTGCACAGTTATTATAGGACCCAAAAGACTCCCAAAAGTCAATAGGGAACTGGAATTTGAATTTTTACCCAGGCTAATGTGCATTCTGCCGTTTGAAAGTGTGTGGAAAGCAAAGTTATGCGATTATGCACCAGAGCAGTCGAATGAATTTTCCACAGGACATTTGGCTGTCACCGACCCTTAAGCTAACTCTTGGAAAACCGAAGCGTTTGCCGACCACGCTATGAGGCTCTATAAGGATAATCTTCTTCTTCTTCTTCTATCTATCTTCTATCTATCTATCTATATATATATATATATATATATATATATATATATATATATATATATATATATATATATATATATATATATATATATATAATATATATATATATATATATATATATATATATATATATATATATATATATATATACATATATATATATATATATATATATATATATATATATATATATATATATATATATATATATATATATATATATATTTATATATATAAATCAAATGCTGTCCGTTCGTGATAGCATAACTCACGAACGATACGATGGATTTACTTGATTTCTTTTTTGTTTGATTTGCCTTGGTTTCCAACAGGTTTATATGAAGAAAAAATTAGAAAAATTTACAGGTAAAGGAAAATTATAAAAACCAAAATGTGATTTTGTATGGGAATATCATAATATGCAAGATAGCAAGACCATTTTTCGATTTGTAAAGAGAAACCGTTGAAAACTATTATAATGGCTTCGTAATTAAGAGAATAAAAATAAAAATAAAAAAGATAATGAGAGAGGAGAGAATCACTTTACTTTTGCTACTTAGCACCTTCCGAAAAGATGTACTAGATACACTAGAGTCGCTTATTTCGCAATTTTTTACGGGGTTGTCGGAATTTGACGTGGTTTGTGGAAAAAAATACGCGGTTTTCGTTATTCACGCGAGTAGATACCGTTCGCTTAAATTTGATCAAAAACGCGTCTCAAACCTAACTTTTCTCTTATGATGTAGAAGGAGATGTTCGCTCATCACCATGAGGCACCAAGAGTGCACATTAATGTTTTTTTAGTAGAATGATAGAAATGAAGAGAAAGTATTAAAAGTTCCGTCAGTGTACGGCAGGAAGGAAATTAAACAGATGTTTTTTGAAAGTGAGCGAAAGGGCATGTGTCCAGTGGTACTCGAACCATGGACGTAAATTTTTGCCTAACATGGTCGAGTACCACTGGACACATGCCCTTTCGCTTACTTTTAAAAAACATCTGTTTCATTTCCTACCTGCCGTACACTGGCGGAACTTTCAATACTTTCTCTTCATTTCTCTTGGTGCCTCATGGTGATGAGCGAACATCTCCTTCTACGTCATACTCGTTACTCCACGCACGGAGAATATATTACATAACAATTAAAGTATGTCTAACTTTTTTCGCTTTTTACGAAGTTTTTGTAAATTACGGGTTTTTACGTGGGTTCAGGAATTCACTCGGTTTTTTAAGTCGTTTTTTTCCATCGCACTCATTCCTGTGTAAAAAGTAACTTCAGTGTATACGATTTATAGCGTGTAGATGCACGTATAAACTAGAACGTTTGTATTGGTGACATCTCGCAGCGAGATGTAAATTCTCGATCAACAATAGAATAGGACCTATCAACATTTATGAACAAACATTTCTGAGTCCTTTTTCTCTTAAGCCATAGGCCACCCACGCAAACCAATACCATAATCATGTAGGGAAAAGTTTCTCTACACGATGACGCTATCATTTTGCGTGTGTAGCCTATGGTCTGTGAGAAAAAAGGCTCAGAAGTGAATGTTTACAAATATTGATAGGCCCTATTCTATTGTTGATCAAGAATTGGAGTGGAGGTTAATGGAAAGTGAAGGTATTAGTTTATGTCTTCTGTGTTGAACTGACAGATGTGTAATTATGTTTTTGGTTACATTAGTATCGTTCGCCGTGTGATTAATAGGAAGGTGAAAACGACGATATTACTAGAAATTGAAAAGACACTAATTAAGTTGTGATTTCAGTTAATTTCAATTAGTATGATGTATTAGTAATTGATGTACAATGCCTCCAACTGCAACTCTCGAACTCAAACTGAATTGGATCGACAACGGATTTCACGGGCTCGAATGATGTTGAGTGAAGAAGAAAGAGCAGCTCAAAATACAAACAACAGAGTTAGAAAGAAACGTAATCGGCAAGTATCAGAAAGATTTGGTAACAATCGTGCCCAACATAACCTTATAAATCTATTACAAAGACAAGCCTACATTCCACACAATTTTCAACGTGCTGCCTTTGGTTGATGACAATGCGAATATATCAGTCGCCATTGGACCAATGAGTGTTGTTTGTTATAATTGTAATGCATTGAAGTTCCCAAATGAAACACCAGAGCCTTTGCGCTCATTGGTGTCTGTTTCAGGAAGGGGTTCTAAACATTTTCTGCAGAACATCCAGAGTTATAATGGTTGTTTTCAAATTACTTCATTTGGCGCAACGCACCTAATAATATTTAAAGTTTTCTTGGGCATTGAAACTTACAGAACTTAAAAATTAGAAAATTATGAAATTGTGAAACCGTCTACGTTATAGGTTAAATTTACCAAAACGCGAGTTCAATGTCACCACCGACGGACGTAGACCATACATTACTGCAGATTTATTTCAAAGGAGATTCACTCTGCAACATTATTCCACAATTAAGCACCACATGCATTGTCACCATGAAGGGACATTGCACAACTATTGCAAGCGATGCTTCATGAGCCCAATGGATTCCTTCAAATGTTCAAGACTACTCTAGATCGAATGCCATTTAAAAACTATAAGCTTACGATTCGAGCTAATACCTTCTCTTATTTTCCAATAAGTAGTTTAATTGTAAGCAGGACAACGTCTGCCGGGTCAGCTAGTCAATAATAAAATTCGTTTTAAGAAGTTTTTGCTATAATTAATAAAATTCAATAAAGAACGGCATTGCCTTGTTCTGACAGCTTGGACATCTTCAGGAACTTTGTTCAACGCAATTTCTTTGCTGAAAAAATCAATTTT
>JASCZW010021063.1:0-11243 GCA_034211315.2 Aedes japonicus
AAGGAAGGTTAATTGATATTTTATTCATATTCCAAAAGCCTTCGGAGTATAACCTATAAGTAGGTTTTGCATTTACAAGTGCTAATCAATTTTTGATTCGATCTTTTGTCGTCACCAAGATAGCCCCTCAGGGAAATAATTCAGTGAATGATAATGAGAAAACCATTATCTTCTGCACTTTGAACATAGGTTGCTGCAAATTCCTTAGTCATAACGCTTCTTAAATGGTCCTCGATAGCGCCTTAGCAAGACGATAGCGCCACCGTCGGTTGCCTTTTCACGCTCCATGAAATAGCTCCTCTTTGCAGAACAAAGATATATCCGGCTGTTGATTTTCTTGTATCGGGGTCTCCTCCCTAACCTGCATCGGTATAACCGACCACTTATGAATTTCCGTCCTTGTTGTAACCCAGCGGTTATCAGCAGTCCCTTTGAGGTACCGGCGCAGATTCATTTGACCGCATCCCAGTGCCTTCGTCCCGGAATGCTGCAATACTGGCTGACTGTGTTTTCTGCGATGGAAATGTCTGGTTGAGTTGCCTACGCCAAATAAACCAAAATTCCAACCGCTTCTTTGTAGGTAACCTTGGTCATTTCCTCCTATTCCTTTGTTGACGTTGGACACATTGACTTGTCCAATCGCTCGCTTGGCCCGAATGGTGTAGATATAGGATGGGAATTCTTTATCTGGTACTTCTCCAACAGCTCCTCGACATATTTCTCCTGGTCCAACGATAGTTCTTCACGTTCCATGTTACGCGAGATTCGAAGCCCAAGACTGAACTTTGCTTCCCCGATGTCCTTCATCTGGAAGCGGCTGCATAAGTATTTTTTCAATTTCTTCTTCATCTTCCGACAGTTGGTGAATATGAGGAAGTCGTCAACATAAATTGTAACGAACAACATCTTCCTTCCGAATAACTTGAAATACAGGCACGTATCTGTTTTCGACTGCTCCAGCCCAAATTCTCGTAGGACCGCATCTAGCATATTTGTTCTACACCTGCTGGACTGCTTTAGCCTTGCGTAGTCTGCAAACCTTGACTTGGTCACTTGTGAATCCTTCTGGCAGCTGCATACAAATCGTTTCATCGCCAAGCTCGCTCTGAACAAACGCCGTGACCGCATCCCTTTGATTGATCTGCAAATCGTGCTTGACTGCAAGTGCCATCAAAAATAAGGTTCGCCGAATATCGCACAACCGGGGAGTAAACTTCATCAAAATCGATGCCCGGCCGCTGCGAACATCCCTTCACAACGACGTGGGCCTTGTGCCGCTCAACACGTCCGTCTGGTCATCCATTACCCAAGTTTCATTACGTTCGAGAGCCTCTAGCTCCCCGCGCATCGCCTCCATCCATCGATTCCGGTCTGGCCTGCGAAGAACCTCGCTGTATGAGGTCGGATCATCCACCGGACTGTCGTCATCGTGCTCGTCAGAATCTGGGAAAGTGTATCTGCCAGTAACAGAACTATAAGAAATGTTTTCTGAATACTTGCCTGGGGGATGGCGCTCCCGATCGCTGCGCCTGAACTGTCTAATTGCTGCTTCGGCATCACCAAAGTCCGCACTATCAACACTGATGGCTTGATCTGGTTCCTCTGGCTCCATTGCTTCTGCTTCAACATCATGATTTGCTTGTCTAGGCAAACCCATCACGATCTCCAGAAACTCAACCAGTTCGCTCGGTATGGCCTCCAGTCCAGCGCTGCAGCTTTCGTCGATGATGATGATGTCACTGGTGTATGGATACATACAATCTCAATCCCTTGGTGTCTTCAGCATAACCAAGTAATATGCACCTTTTCGATTTTGGATCCAGCATTCTACGTCGTTGCTTAGGTACGTGCACCATTGCTGCTGAACCAAATATTTTCAGATGTCCAACGAACGGCTTCCAGCCCGTCCACGCTTCTTCAGGTGTCGTCCCGTCCAACGCCCTTGTTGGACTGCGGACTCGGTCCAACGGATTTTCGGTAGCTTGGCATCGTTCAGCATACTTCTTACCCTTTCCATTATCGTTCGATTCATGCGTTCGGCAGTTCCGTTCTATTCCAGATTATACGGACACGTTTTTTGATGTCACACTCCGTCTCGCCGCATACTCGCTTTCATGGTTCCATTCACGTATTCACGTCCATGATCGCTCCGCAGTATCTTCAACTTTTTGCCGGTCTGTCACTCAACCATGCTCTTGAACTCTTCGTAAGCTTCTTTTACTTGATCCTTGGACTCCAACGTGTGATAAAAACTTTGAACGGTCCACACAAATCCGAGTGCATAAGCTCCAGTAACTCCATCGATCTTGTATTGCTGTTAGGAAACGAATCTAGTGCATGCTTTCCTTGAATGTATGCCACACGCTACTTTATCTACCTTCTTCAACTATAAACCCTCCGTCATCTGCATCAGTTTCTTCATGCTATGGTCTTCATTAGCACCTTGTAGTCCGTCGCGGTAAACGTCATGTTGAACCCCTTCGAAAAAATCTTCCTGACGGATAGTAAATTCACCGCTAGATCAGGAACCTCCAGAACCATTTGAACATCGACAGTCTCCTTGACGCACTCCAGATTCGCCGAACCTCTGGATTTTCCCGCCATGTTGCTTTTGTTCGCTGTCCCAATGCGATACGATACTTCCTGCTTCAATGTGATTTCCGCTCCGCTTCTGGCCGTATGTGTAGTGGCACCAGAACCGAAGACCTATCCTCGTCGTCAACGTTGTGGCCCATTGCAAATACCACAAACATTGCTCGGCCATTTTTCTTCGATCCGTTTTGCTGCTTTTCTGGACAGTTGGCTGCGTAATGGCTCTGCTTCTTACAGTTATAGCAGGAACCAGCGCTCTTCTTATGACCTCCATTCTTCCGGTTGCGTTTATGTTGAACCCACCTTCTTTGCTGCTACTCTTCGACCCCATCTTGACGTTCTGCAGGATCTTTGTTTTAACAGCATCAGCATGGAGCGCTTGTCCAGACGCTTCCAATCCCTTCACCATGGGAGCGTAGGAGTTCGGTAGTCCCATCAGGAGAATCGACGCGAGCCATTCGTCGCTGACCGCAAAATTGATTTCAGCTAACTTGTGGCTCGTCGCGCCAACATTACCGCAACAATATAGGCGTCCGTAGAGTCGAAATTATTCAGCCGGAACGACGTCAGTTGCTGCAACAATCCAATCCTCCGATAAATCTCGTTGTCTTGGTATGCGACCTTCAGTTTGTCCCAAGCGCCCTTGGCATCTTTGGCGTCCATTACGAAGCTGTAATACATTTTCTCCAGGCTGAGACATATCGTGGACAGCGCCCGTAGTTTTGTTTCGATCTGCCCTTTTTGCGACATCACCGCACTCCAACTTCCTTCTCAGAGGGGCATATTCATCGTAGTTTTCTGGAAACGTAGTTTTCTCGCCCCTTTAGTTTTTCCAGTGTCAAGGAAGCACCACACGGTCCAGCTCCAGCTGCGCTTCCGGGTCCCCGACCGATCCAAAACTTCCGCCTTGAGTAGTCATCTTTGCTTCAATTAAAGTTCTCTTGAGAACTCCTTACAGTTCCGGCCAAAGTTATTGGCCCATAACCTCTTGTAATAATACAGGTCTTGATTGTAGAAAGGTTGACAACGTCATGAGTTTATTCAAATCTAAGCTACCTGATCACGGACTACTCGATCCATAACAATTATGCTATTATGAATGTCATTTTCAGATCAGTTTTGCTTTTACAAAATTTTGACGAGTTGGTCGACTCTATTGATCGATCGGAAACTAGTGACTGATCTGTCACATTTTGTCGTGTAAGAGTTTGTTTTAAGAGTTTCATTACTTCACTCTAAAAATGTCTAATCCTATTAAAAGCAAAAAAATTACCGTCAGTTTAAATGGCTAATTGAACTGATTAAATTTAATGCGGATATCGCCAGAGCCTTTGTGGTGCTAATGCTCAACAGAAGTGGTAGGAAACCAAGAGCTTAATTTATTAGGACCACCATTGAACCTTGGGTCGGAAAAACAAAAAGTAAATATCATTTTTTCGTTTGTGATCCTAACATAAGCTCTCAAGCCAGGTCGGTTGCCGCGCAGAAAACTCAGAACAGTAGTAAATGTAATGAGCATCTGAAATTAATCTTTTTTTTTTTTTTTAAATCATTTATTTGTACAGGCTCAATCGAATAAACTTTACAGAGCCAAATTTTCATACTTTTATACATCATTTATCTTAAAACTAAAGTTAGGAGGATAGAGCCGATTACTCGCGACCGTCTCGAGGTTAATAGGAATTACAAATTACGGATGGGAAAGAGGGTGGGAATTTAAAGTATGGTCTACATAACACATTAAATTTAAATTCTCAATTATTGAAACACTTATAACTACACAACTTTTGGTTTTCTTTTAATCGAACATTTTTTGAAAGAGAAAAAAAACACACGAACACAGAAAAAAAAACTTATACTAAACATACATGTTAAACTAACTACAATCTAAGGCTAATGTTAGTCAAAAACACATAAATGAGTTTCATGTACTCCAAATCACGTACAGCCAAAACATCTCGAATTGACACATTCCCCTCGAGCCCGAAGGGAATCATAAAGCCTCGATCTGAAACCACGATGCTCAGCACAAGACCAAATAACGTGATCTGCGTCCTGATAGCCTTGTCCACACTCACAGAGATTGCTGTCGCTCAGCCCAACCCGGTATAAATGAGCGTTCAAAGAATAATGATTGGACATGAGGCGAGACATGACACGAATGAAGTCTCGACCCACATCCATCCCGCTAAACCAAGATTTCTTCGACACCTTTGGGATGATAGAATGTTGCCATCGCCCCAAATCTCCTTTACCCCATTTATATTGCCAGCTGACGAGTGACTGTTGACGAAAAATAGTAAAAAATTCGTTGAAGGCGATTTGTCGATCATAAATATCGCCTTCCATAGCGCCCACCTTTGCAAGCGAGTCCGCTTTCTCATTGCCCGGAATTGAACAATGAGAAGGGACCCATACAAAGGTGATGGTAAAATAACGCGAAGATAAAGCACTTAGAAGCTCCTGTATTTTCATGAGAAAATACGAGGAGTGCTTTACCGGCCTCAAGGAGCGAATAGCCTCTATAGAACTGAGACTATCCGTGAAAATGAAGTACTGATCCGGTGGTAATGAGGCAACAATTTCTAGCGTAAAATGTATTGCCGCTAATTCAGCGACATACACGGAACAAGGGGCTTGAAGTTTACGGTTGGCGCTATAAATTTCATTAAATATACCAAAGCCTGCTGACTCCTCTATCAATGATCCGTCAGTGAAGAATGATTGAGTGGAATCAACTTGGCCAAACTTTGCAGCAAATATCACCGGAGCAATCATAGGACGATGATGCTCTGGGATTCCATGAAGCTCCTGCTTCATGGATAAATCAAAATGAACCGAATTGTCGAAATCGGAGAAGCAAACACGATTGGAAATGTTCGGCGAAGGGCTGACATCCTGTGTTATGTACAAATGGTACAAGGTCATGAAGCGGGTTTGAGGGTTCAACTCAAGGAGCTTCTCAAAATGTTCGATCACCTGGGGGTTCATAACTTCACACCTGGTGAGGAGCCGGAGAGATAATTCTGTAAACCGATCCGAGAGTGGCAACATGCCAGCCAGCACTTCAAGACTCATGGTGTGAGTCGAGTGCATGCAACCTAACGCGATACGAAGACACCGATACTGAATACGTTCCAGTTTGATGATGTGCGACCGAGCCGCTGAATGAAAACAAAAACTACCGTATTCCATAATCGACAAAATCGTTGTCCGGTTCAACGTTAGAAGATCTTGTGGATGAGCTCCCCACCAGGTCCAGGAAATTGTGCGGAGAAAATTGATCCTTGGCTGGCACTTTCGCTTCACATACTCAATATGGGATCTCCAGGTGCACTTAGAATCGAACCAGACCCCAAGATATTTAAATGACATAGAATGAGCTATCGGCTTACCCCAAATTTGAAGCTTCGGTTGTGCTGGGTTATGCTTCCTAGAAAAAACTACCAACTCAGTTTTCTCCGTAGAGAATTCGATACCTAGCTCTAGAGCCCAAGTAGACAAATTGTCCAAGGTATCCTGTAAGGGTCCTTGCAGATCGACCCCATTGGGTCCCGTGACAGACACTACGCCATCATCTGCAAGTTGTCTCAACGTACAGTTGTCACATAGACAACCGTCAATGTCTTTGACATAAAAATTATACAAAAGGGGGCTTAAACATGATCCCTGGGGAGACCCATGTAGCTAAATCGTGAAGCTGTAGAGGTTCCATGAGAGAAGCTCATATGTTTCTCTGACAGCAAATTGTACAAAAAATTGTTCATTAATGGTGAAAAGCCACAAGCGTGGAGTTTACCTGAAAGAACTTCAACAGATACTGAATCAAAAGCCCCTTTATGTCCAAGAATACAGAAGCCATTTGCTCTTTTTAGCAAAAGCTAACTGAATATCCGTGGAAAGCAACGCGAGACAGTCGTTCGTTCCCTTACCCCTACGGAAACCATATTGAGTATCTGAAAGCAGGTTGTTCGTCTCAACCCATTTGTCCAGACGGAAAAGGATCATTTTCTCCAACAACTTTCGAATACAAGATAACATCGCGATGGGTCGATAGGAGTTGTGGTCGGACGCGGGCTTACCAGGTTTTTGAATGGCAATAACTCTCACCCGTCTCCAATCATCCGGTACAATGTTGAGTTCTAGAAACTGATTAAACAAGTGCAACATGCGCCTCTTCGCGACGTCTGGGAGGTTCTTGAGCAAGTTGAACTTGATCCTATCAGCCCCTGGAGCCGTATTGCCACACGAAAGGAGTGCGAGAGAGAACTCTACCATTGAAAAGGGTTGGCTAATCTCATCTATCGAATACGTGTTTTCGCGAGGAATCATCCGTGCCGGCACAGAATCTGGACAAACTTTTCGCGCGAATTTGAGGATCCATTGGTCCGAGTACTCTTCGCTCTCGTTGTTCGTAGTTCGGTTACGCAACCTTCGCGCCGTGTTCCAAAGAGTACTCATCGACGTTTCGCGCGATAGCCCGTTCACGAATGTTCGCCAGTAACCGCGTTTCTTGGCCTTGATGAGGCTCTTAAGTTCGCGTTCGAGAGCCGTGTATACTTCGAAGTGCTCAGGTGTTCCACGTCTACGGAAAACTTTAAACGCGTCGGACTTTTTACGGTAAACCTCGGTGCATTGCTGATCCCACCATGGAGAAGGAGGTTTCCTGCGAGATGACGTCCCTGGAACTGGTCGAGTTTGAGCTTGAAGCGCGCTGTCTAAGATCAGGTTGGAGAGGAAGTTATACTCTTCCAGCGGTGAAAGCCTTTCTACCGTCGTTACGGCTTCATCTACTGCTGTCCTAAACTTTGTCCAATCGATGTGACGGGTAAGATCATACGTGACGTTAACAGATTTCGACGGATTGAACCCGGTGGCAACCGAAATTTTTATGGGCAAGTGATCACTACCGTGGGGATCTTGAATCACATTCCATGTGCAATCCAACGATAATGAATTCGAACAAAGTGTGAGGTCTAATCTACTGCCAACTGAGGATGTACCAGCCAAACGTGTTACTTCTCCATTGTTAAGAACTGTCATATTGAAGTTGTCACAGAGGTCATATATCAGGGAAGACCGGTTGTCATCGTACAGTTCTCCCCAGCCTGTACCGTGAGAGTTAAAATCTCCCATGACCAACCGCGGAGCAGGAAGAACCGAACAAACATCTGAGAGTTGTTTTCGGTTGATGGAGGCTCTTGGAGGAATATAAACGGAAGCAATGCAAAGGCTTTTATTTTTAATAACAGCCTGACATGCGACAACTTCAATACCTGGAATAGGAGGAAAATTCACTCTATAGAAGGAGTAGCACTTTTGATCCCCAAAAGTACTCCCCCTCCACGTGAATCCTCACGATCAAGACGAATAATAT
The DNA here is from genome assembly GCA_034211315.2 of Aedes japonicus. Classification (NCBI taxonomy): domain Eukaryota; kingdom Metazoa; phylum Arthropoda; class Insecta; order Diptera; family Culicidae; genus Aedes; species Aedes japonicus. The sequence continues at coordinate 7,970 of JASCZW010021063.1, forward strand.
TGAAATCATGAATCGGAAGATTGATTTCGGAAGAGAGCCATGTTTCACAAAGAGCGAATGCATCACAACCGGTAGTGTGAGCTAAAAATTTAAAAGATTCCAATTTAGGAATCAAACTTCGACAATTCCACTGTAGAACAGTGATCAAATCCCCGACCTCATTTGGAAAATTATCCATCGAAGGAAATGATAGCTGCAAGGATGGGCCACTTAATTGTCAATTGCTTCAAAAAGGTCTTCACTGTTGGAAGCATTGCCAAACAATGCTTTTGAGAGGGTCAGAAATTTCAAGGTACTTGAAGATACCTTCGGCAATGTCATCAAATGAGAACAGCCCACTTGAAGAGGGGCTTCTGTTCTTAAAATAGGGGCGTCAGGGGTTTGGATGTCCCCGGGAGAGATGGAAAGTCCTGGGTGTAGTTAGTACTATGGAAACCAGGAGGAATTGTGTTTTCCTTTTTTCCACCTCTTTTTGAAATGGGCAAGCTGGTCTCGGGCTTCTTTTCAACAACTTTCCGTGGGCGGACGCGTCTTCGCTTCCTTGAAGCACCTTCCGGAAAAGTGAACGACGTTCCCTCTTCAGCCGAATCAAAGTCAGACTCGTCATCTGACAGAGGAGCAAAGGGATTTGTATTGGCACTGGGTGATGGTGAGGCTTTTTCACCATTTCGGCAAAAGATTGCCTGGAACGCTGTTTTAGCGAGCGTTCTAATTGTTCCCCGCGTTGTTTGTACGCCGGGCACGATGAGAGAGCATGAGGAGGAGTTCCTTTACAAAAAGCGCATTTAGGTGTGCTGTCTGCGCACGCGCCATCCTCATGCTTCTCTCCGCAGTTGGAGCAGCGCGCTTTATTGCCGCAATGGGAGGTCGTATGTCCCATCTGCTGGCATTTCTGGCAGATCATGACCCGAGGTACAAACAATCGCACAGGTAGCCGAAGTTTTCCCAACTCGACGTATTGAGGAGGGCTGAGCCAGAGAAGGTCACGCGAAAAGAGTCTGACGGTGTAAACTTTTTTCACCCTTATTGGTCGACACTGCGCCAAGTTGGCGCACATCCAGTATCTTAACTGGTGACAGCAGAGGGTTCTTAAATCGACCAACCCCCCGCTTCAGCAGGATCTCAGGGGTCAGACTCGTATCGGTGACCACACCTTCGATTTCAATACCCCGAGCTGGGATATATACTCGATACTCGAGTGTAAAAAACTGAGAGACAGCAATCTCATTCGCCTGCTTAAGGTTGGACACAACGACCCGAAGTTTATTCGGTCTTACTTTTATTATCTCGGTCACGGCCGAGAATCGCTTCGTCAGATCATCAGAAATCTGACAAACATTCAGAGGTTTCGATTTGGGCTGAAAATAAACAACCCATGGACCAGTTGAACTGTCTGGATAGGCACGTGATCTGGTAACTCTATGAGCTACCTCATCATTTCGTGCCATAGATGATTCATCTTGCGATAAATCATCCATGGCTCGCTTGTGGGAGCTTATCACGCTCAACCACTAACGTAATTATCTACAATCAATCACAGATAAACAAACTAAACCTAAAAAAAAAAACTAAAACTAAGTTCACTCTCACACACACTATCAATCACTCTCCACACTCACACACACACTACGATGAAAATCACTTATCTTATATACTACTAAAAAAACTTATCTTTTATGTATCACGGATCTACTGCAGCTGGGCGACGAATGTGTGCTGCTGCTGCCGAGCGACGATGAGTGACCGCGTGTACCGTCTAAGCGTGGAGCTGAACGATCACGATGATGTTGCTGGTCGGTGGTAGTTGGTGGATGGAAGAATGCACGCTTCACACGATGCGCTGCTGGTATGCGTGCCGTATAGATTCGGAACAATATGGCTTCTCGATCGTGGCAATATTGCTAATTGCAATTAATGACGCTGTTGCACCACTTATCACGCAATGTTCTCTTCTTCAGTAAATCAAAACTGATTTCACTCGCGACGATTCCACTGGCGATTGAGAAATTCCTTTTTCTGAAGACTAAACAACTCGTAAAAAGCTTCCAAAACAACGGAAAGCGGACCGAACGAACTGTACCGTTCGCGTGTTCACTGGGCAATGTGAAATTAATCTTAGAACTCTGATTTTTTTCTAGGCTACTTCTAAACGCATTATTTTAGTACATTTGCACTTGGGGTTAGCGACTCACGAGTTAAGTGTTTTATTATTTAATAGTTAAGTCCTAGATTTCATAAAGTATAGAAAAAAAATCTTAGTAGCTCAAGCAAGAATATCCCGAAAACATGAAAATTCTAAAACAAATTCCACAATGAGGATTTGTTTAGAATTTTCATGTTTTCGTATTGCTATGGCTTAAGATTTTTTCTATACTTATGAAATCTGAGACTTAACTATTAAATAATAAAACGCCAACTCGTGAGTCGCTAACCCCAGTCTGAAATGTACGTTCAAATGGCCTAGAAAAGATCAGAGTAAGATTAATTTCACGTGCCAGTAATGCGAACAATCTGAACGTTCGATCCTCTTTCGATGGAAGCACACGAGTTGATTTCTCAATCTGGATTTTGTTACTGAAGAAGAACGTGCGTAACAAGTGCAACAGCGTGTGCAATTAGCTGTACGATCGAAGCCATATTGTTTCGAATCTGCTACGGCACGCATACTGCTGGCGCGAAGCATTCTTCCATCCGCAACACCACCGATCACTGTATCACCGTCATCGCTTAGACGTACACAATCCTTCATCGTCGCTCGGCAGCATTCATCCTCAATACAGCTAGATCCATGTACATATAAGACCAAGTTTTTTAGTAATGTATAAGATAAGTGATTTTCATCGTGTGTGTATTGAGTGTGTGTGATTGATAATTGAGCGGATTTTAGTTAAAAAAAAAATTGAACTGTTCTGATTGATTAATGAATGAGCCGTTAGTGGTGTAAATGATAAACTTCCCGCAGAAGCCATGGATGATTTATCGTAAGATGATCATCCATGGCAAGTGATAATTGTAAACAAATTGCAGATCACATATATCAATGTAAATTTGTTATTTTCAGCTAAATCGAAACCTACGAGATACTGTCAGATTTCTGATGATCTATTTCCTTGACAAGATAATAAGTAAGACCAGATAAATGTAACCTTAAATAATAGTGCTATCTCGGTTTTACACTCGGTAGCAATATCCCCGGCTCAGTGAAAATCGAAGATGATACCGGTAAGTCTGACCCCTGAATCCTGAAGTTGATCATTGAAACCTGCTGTCTCAG
>JASCZW010021064.1:0-11235 GCA_034211315.2 Aedes japonicus
AATGGGTTTTATATTTAAAAAATCAAGTTAAGTTTATATAATGGAATGAGAAAATATAGGCTGGACATTCGTTTACCCGATCTGTTGAAATTAGGGAATCAAGTACTCCTATTTGTTTATTTTCGAAGTTTATCCATTTCTTTTGGCTAACTCCATTTTGGATAGAAAATCTGATTTGGCATCAAATGGGACAGCTTCTACAGTGTTGCCTTGTCGATTTTGACCCAACATTCTTAAATCGTGACACATAGGCACAAAACACAGTCACATTGAGGTCTATTAGCGTACATCATCCCAGCTAAGATGTCCCAGAGGTTTTCGATGGGGTTACAGTTAGGACTGCATACCGGTCATTCAAGCAGTAGAACGTTTTGTTCACCAAACCATGCCTTAGGCTTTTTGAAAACATGAATCGAAACATTGTCCTGTTGAAAAATTACGTCGTTTGATGCGTCGTTCTTCATGTGTCCGACCAAAACAGCCTCCTGTAGATCCAAATACATTCCGGAGTTCGTTCTAGTTGATATGAAACAAATTTTACGTTTGACGTGGAATGAAAAGGCTTCCCATACTTTCAATCCACCTTCGAAATTCCGCTTGGAACTGGCGATGCCATTTTGGTTCAGCTCATGCCAATGACAACTAAAACAATTCCAAATTAAACTTTTTTTTCATCTAAAAAAAAATCAAAACTCGCTATTTGATTGTCGAAAATTTTCTCGCAAATTTGCGATGGTTCTCCTTGTGGGACTTTGAAAACTTCAAATAAAATTTCTGATTTATCGATTACTTATTGTAAGCTTAATATTAACTAAAACAGCTGGAAATTTAGGAGCCAAAACATGGTTAGCGAATGGAAATTCATGAGGAATTGTATCTTTTCGTGATAGTGAGATGGTCTGTTTTGTTATTGTCGTCTGATGTCCGTGAGATTTACCAGCTCTGGTCGGACGTAATGACAGGATGCCAAATCCGACATAAGAAAGGAAGGACGAGAGATGCTTAGAGGGGCAGATGTGATGAGAGACTGATTTATTTTACCACATTCAAAGACCATCTGTCAGACCAAGAACTTCTTGGTAATTATAGACCGTTTTGACTTCTGTGTAATCTCAAGATTGCTCAATATGGATTTGGCGTCGTAGATTTCCAGTATTTGTTTGGTACTGCGTTGCTGGTCTCGTCGTTTGTATCAACGCACCTTGGATTTATGACCTACTGCTGTTACAACTTTCTTGCGTTGGTTTTGGCCACTGTGTTTTGCTTGTCGTTCCGGTATGATGCCTTCCATACTTTTTTTTACGTGTAGTCCAGCAGAATTCGTTGTTTAATTGCACAAGAAACTTGAATCGCTATCTTTGTCGCATTCCGAACCAGTAGGTTTGGTTAACGCTTAACGAAGTTCAATATCTTCTTGGTCACCACCGGATCCGCTGTCATGCTTTCAGTTAGCCTTCAGAAGCTCTTTAAATATCTTAAGAGTTTACGCTGAATCATTCTCGACGGCAGCCATTACCTCAACATTTAGAATTTATATAATTCAGAATCTGTAATAGATATAGAAAATTTAATCACATCAGTTTGTATGCTTACTTGCTGTGAGCAATCTGATGATGTTCGATTCAGCGATGCATTCCGGTTGCATTGCATTGCGGTTGAACGATGCATTCCGAGCTGTTTGTCATTGTAACCACTTGACTGATTGTGATGAAACTCTGCCGAAAACCGTACACTGTTAACGATTATATTAAAAATTTCAACATTTTCTTACGAACGCGCTTAACCGTTGTGTGACCGAAAAAAAAAACACCCGTCGATGGCCGGATGGGTACCCGGGTACCCACGAAACTGAAATGCCTATATCTCAGGTCACTTTAGGCCGATTTGAACAGTTCTGGGCTTCATCGAATCGAAATTTCTTTTTCTATCGAGCTGTTATCGAAATGGATCGATCTGGTCATTCTGGTTTCCGGGAAACCCGGATTTTCAAGGACATGTCTTTATACGATAATACTGATAGTGAATTTCGGTAAATAATCAGCAATATGGGTATCAAACTTCTTCAAATTTCATCATCAGGTTGAATTTTACTATCGGTCCATCAGACGTGTAAACATCCTAGAGACCATTGCGGAACAGGTTCCCCGCGGGGCCATGGTGGTCATAAACAATTTTCCATGGAACCCCAACAATATGGGTATCAAACTTCATGAAATTTCATCAGAAGGTTGATTTTTATTGTCCTGGGTCCATCAGACGTGTGAACATCCTAGTGGCCATTGCGAAACAGGTTCCCCGCAGGGCCATGGATGGTCATAAACAATTTTCCATGGAACCCCAACAATATGGGTATCAAACTCTTGAAATTTCATCAGAAGGTTGATCTTTATTGTCCTGGGTCCATCAGACGTGTAAACATCCTCACTACTGAGACAATTTCCAGAAGTTTGATACCCATATTGCTGGGATTTCATTGAAAATTTTTTCCATGGCCGACGGGGAACCAGTTCCGGAATGACCACTAACATGATTACACGTCTGATGGACACAAGGTAAATTCAACTTGCTGATGAAATTTTAAGAAGTTTGATACCCATATTGTTGGGGTTCCATGAAAAAAATGATTATGACCACCCATGGCCCGGCGGGGAACCTGTTTCGCAATGGCCACTAGAATGTTTACACGTCTGATGGACCCAGGACAATAAAGATCAACCTTCTGATGAAATTTCAAGAAGTTTGATACCCATATTGTTTGGGTTCCATGGAAAATTGTTTATGACCACCCATGGCCCCGCGGGGAACCTGTTTCGCAATGGCCACTAGAATGTTTACACGTCTGATGGACCCAGGACAATCAAAATCAACCTTCTGATGAAATTTCATGAAGTTTGATACCATATTGTCGGGGTTGCATGGAAAATTGTTTATGACCACCCATGTTGCCCGTGGAACCTGTTCCGCAATGGCCACTAGGATGTTTACACGTCTGATGGACCAGGACAATAAAAATCAACCTGCTGATGAAATTTCAAGAAGTTTGATACCCATATTGTTGGGGTTCCATGGCAAATTGTTTATGACCACCCATGGCCCCGCAGCGAACCTGCTCCGCAATGGCCACTAGGATGTTTACACGTCTGATGGACCCAGGACAATCAAAATCAACCTGCTGATGAAATTTCAAGAGTTTGATACCCATATTGTTGGGGTTCCATGGAAAATTATTTATGACCACCCATGGCCCGCGACGAAACCTGTTCCGCAATGGCCACTAGGATGTTCACACGTCTGATGGACCGAAGATAGTTAAATCCAACCTGCTGATGAAATTTCATGAAGTTAGATACCAGCATTGCTGATTATTTACCGAATTCCACGATCATTTCATCAAATCAAGACATGTCCATGGAAATCCGGATTTTCCGGAAATCAGAATGACCGGATCGATCCATTTCGATATTAGCTTGATATAAAAATAAATTTTGAATCAATTGATTTCAAAATTGTTCAAATCGGCCTAAAATCACCTGAGATATAAGCATTTCAGTTTCGTGGGTACCCGGGTACCCATCCGGCCATCTACGTAGTTAAAAAATGTAAGAGCCCCTTATTTCACCCCTGCTTGCTGAAAAATTCCGGAAAATTGTGCAATCGATTTTGACCGTCATTTTCTTGGATCTAACTGAGTTTAAATCTTGTACAATGAAAAACCATTTAAATATCGTGAATTGAAATCCGAAAAGGTACCCGGGTACCCATTCGGCCACACAACGGTTAAAAGATTCTAACAAATGAGTGTGTCTCATTTTTTCAAATACAGTCTTCAGATACTAATTTGAGTCAGCTTCGAGCATCGGCCGTAAATGGTTTTGTTGCTGCTTTGTTGCACTATTTTGCTATCGGGCATAGCGTGTTTGGTGGCGCGAGTGATCGAGTGAGCCCAGAAAATAAACAATAAAGCAGCTTCCGGTGAGATGTGGTGGACCGGTGATGGGGATGATAATTAATTATGATCCACATAGTATTGGTGTAAAAAAGCCTTTTTTTTTCTAGTGTAAAACCACCAACACACTTTGTGATTAGTGCTAACAGCATCCTTACTGTTGGCTTTTTTTGGTCTTAATCGGCTTTCTAGCATTAAAAATAACTTTGGTTTCTAAATGCAAAATCACCATCACAATTTATAAGTGGCTTCAATAGTAAAGTGCTATTGTTGGTATATATCTGCTATATAAAATCGTAAATCGGTACTAATATTTAAATATGTTACTAAACATCGCGTGAATTTAGCTTATCGTTTACCCTACCGCCACCCCATCTTGTTATCCAACATCCACGTGATTTCTCGTGGACGAGTAGCGGTGTTCGTTTCTTCCAATTAAGTGAGTATCACGTCAACACATCCCTACTTTTTTCTTATTTGAGCAACATTCGTGTGGAGCCGGCGCCGGTAGTGCATTAGTTTGGTATCACCCGTTGTTACACATTGAGGATGCATGGTAGTCCCAAGCATTATTTGTTGATTCTCTGTGTAATAAGAACTTATCTGACAATAACGGATTAACAACCTCGGACGGTCAATCATGTTCATGCGCATGCTACAATTTTCAGATATTAATTTTTCATAGAGACACTCCTTTCACTGCTCAGCAGACGTCATTGGTGTGTCTTGTGCGAATAATGGAGCCAAACTTCAAGGTTTCTATGACACGCAAACCACAAATTTCTAACATTTAATGTGATTGATTCTCAGTTAGAGAAGTCTGCAATGAAAGTGTGAACTGCGAAACGTTGTTCTATTATAACTTTTGTGTTCTGTCACCTCTTTAACCTACACAGATAAAAAGAAACATTGAATTTTCTGCGTTATCTAATGCACATAAAGGGAATGATAGATTTGATTACGGCTGAATCTAGCCTGTTGTAGGAAAGACTGCAAACATTGTTGTTGGCCGCATGAAATATTGCAAACGGTTTCGTTGTTTACGCCTCCTTTGGCTTGGAATTAAACGAGGGAAAATTTTACGCGATTGTTAAAACTATTTTTTTTCTGTGTATACAGAGAGCTTTTAATTTAATATTAAGCATAATACTCGGATTTGATCGAACCGAATAATCGTACAACGAGCGGTTTTTATATGCCTTTAGACCTTTCAGTGCTAGCCCGGGGGAAGCGAAGAAGAGGCGATGCAAATTGGCCATAATGGCGGCCATTTTTGTATTCCTGCAGCATTAAAATTTAGCGATAAACCAGGACTTGATTTGAAATCGACTTAGTGGGGTGGGTGAAGCAGAATCGATGGTTTTAAACATTTTTATTTTGGTTAGTTTTGTTGACAGTGTTGTTTTGGTTGCACAGTTAATGAAGCAGACTTCGTATGAAATGCTACATGCTCGTGCATTGTACGAAAACAGTACTAAGAACTACGACAATTTTGTTGTCTTTTTTTGAAAGTCCTGCTTTTTAGAATCAAAATGAGTCTAAAAAAAAGCGCATCGGCGGTTTCTTCGTGATTTTTTTTTAATGTTTCGGTTTAATAGGAATTAATCCCGTTCAATGGGGAAGATCGGCTACTGAATTTTTGGTTCATCTTTCTAGGCTATGGCATGAAAAGTGAAGAGATAAATGAAGCTTAAGTCAATATTTTTGATTGGAAGCTTGTGACGCTTTAAATTTTATTTGGAAGTAAACAAATGATGTTCTGGTGATGGAAGAGGAGCACCGTTTGGCTGGTCCGCACGTAACTTATTTCGTGCATAATCCTAGTGGCCATTGATGGACCCAGGACAATCAAAATCAACCTTCTGATGAAATTTCAAGAAGTTTGATACCCATATTGTTGGGGTTCCATGAAAAAATGATTATGACCACCCATGGCCCCGCGGGGAACCTGTTCCGCAATGGCCACTAGGATGTTTACACGTCTGATGGACCCAGGACAATAAAAATCAACCTGCTGATGAAGTTTCAAGAAGTTTGATACCCATATTGTTGGGGTTCCATGGAAAATTGTTTATGACCACCCATGGCCCCGCGGGGAACCTGTTCCGCAATGGCCACTAGGATGTTTACACGTCTGATGGACCCAACACAATCAAAATCAACCTGCTGATGAAATTTCAAGAAGTTTGATACCCATATTGTTGGGGTTCAATGGAAAATTGTTTATGACCACCCATGGCTCCGCGGGAACCTGCTCTGCAATGGCCACTAGGATGTTTACACGTCTGATGGACCCAGGACATTAAAAATCAACCGTCTGATGAAATTTGAAGAAGTTTGATACCCATATTGTTGAGGTTCCATGGAAAAATGTTTATGACCACCCATGGCCCGCGGCGAACCTGTTCCGCAATGGCCACTAGGATGTTTACACGTCTGATGGACCCAACACAATCAAAATCAACCTGCTGATGAAATTTCAAGAAGTTTGATACCCATATTGTTGAGGTTCCATGGAAAATTGTTTATGACCACCACATGGCCCATGGCGAACTCTGCTCCGCAATGGCCACTAGGATGTTCACATGTCTGATGGACCCAGGACAATCAAAAATCAACCTGCTGATGAAATTTCAAGAAGTTTGATACCCATATTGTTGGGGTTCCATGGAAAATTGTTTATGACCACCCATGGCCCGCGAGGAACCAGTTCCGCAATGGCCACTAGGATGTTTACACGTCTGATGGACCCAAGATAGTAACATTCAATCTGCTGATGAAATTTCAAGAAGTTTGATGTCCATATTGCTGGGATTACAATGAAAAATGTTTATGACCACCCATGGCCCCATGGCAGAACCTGCTCCGCAATGGCCACTAGGATTTTTACACGTCTGATGGACCCAGGACAATAAAAATCAACCGTCTGATGAAATTTGAAGAAGTTTGATACCCATATTGTTGGGGTTCCATGGAAAATTGTTTATGACCACCCATGGCCCCGCGGGGAACCTGTTCCGCAATGGCCACTAGGATGTTTACACGTCTGATGGACCCAACACAATCAAAATCAACCTGCTGATGAAATTTCAAGAAGTTTGATACCCATATTGTTGGGGTTCCATGGAAAATTGTTTATGACCACCCATGGCCCCGCGGAGAACCTGCTCCGCAATGGCCACTAGGATGTTTACACGTCTGATGGACCCAGGACATTAAAAATCAACCGTCTGATGAAATTTGAAGAAGTTTGATACCCATATTGTTGAGGTTCCATGGAAAAATGTTTATGACCACCCATGGCCCCGTGGCGAACCTGTTCCGCAATGGCCACTAGGATGTTTACACGTCTGATGGACCCAACACAATCAAAATCAACCTGCTGATGAAATTTCAAGAAGTTTGATACCCATATTGTTGGGGTTCCATGGAAAATTGTTTATGACCACCCATGGCTCCGCGGAGAACCTGCTCCGCAATGGCCACTAGGATGTTTACACGTCTGATGGACCCAGGACATTAAAAATCAACCGTCTGATGAAATTTGAAGAAGTTTGATACCCATATTGTTGAGGTTCCATGGAAAATTGTTTATGACCACCCATGGCCCCGCGGACGAACCTGCTCCGCAATGGCCACTAGGATGTTCACATGTCTGATGGACCCAGGACAATCAAAATCAACCTGCTGATGAAATTTCAAGAAGTTTGATACCCATATTGTTGGGGTTCCATGGAAAATTGTTTATGACCACCCATGGCCCCGCGGGGAACCAGTTCCGCAATGGCCACTAGGATGTTTACACGTCTGATGGACCCAAGATAGTAACATTCAATCTGCTGATGAAATTTCAAAGTTTGATGTCCATATTGCTGGGATTACAATGAAAAATGTTTATGACCACCCATTGGCCCGCGGTGAACCTGTTCCGCAATGGCCACTAGGATGTTTACACGTCTGATGGACCCAGCACAATCAAAATCAACCTGCTGATGAAATTTGCAGAAGTTTGATACCCATATTGTTGGGGTTCCATGGACAAATTGTTTATGACCACCCATGGCCCCGCGAGAACACCTGCTCCGCAATGGCCACTAGGATGTTTACACGTCTGATGGACCCAGGACAATCAAAATCAACCTGCTGATGAAATTTCAAGAAGTTTGATACCCATATTGTTGGGGTTCCATGGAAAATTATTTATGACCACCCATGGCCCCGCGGCGGAACCTGTTCCGCAATGGCCACTAGGATGTTCACACGTCTGATGGACCGAAGATAGTTAAATCCAACCTGCTGATGAAATTTCATGAAGTTTGATACCAGCATTGCTGATTGTTTACCGAATTCACGATCAGTTCATCAAATCAAGACATGTCCATGGAAATCCGGATTTTCCGGAAATCAGAATGACCGGATCGATCCATTTCGATATTAGCTTGATATAAAAATAAATTTTGAATCAATTGATTTCAAAATTGTTCAAATCGGCCTAAATCACCTGAGATATAAGCATTTCAGTTTCGTGGGTACCGGGTACCCATCCGGCCATCTACGTAGTTAAAAAATGTAAGAGCCCCTTATTTCACCCCTGCTTGCTGAAAAATTCCGGAAAATTGTGCAATCGATTTTGACCGTCATTTTCTTGGATCTAACTGAGTTTAAATCTTGTACAATGAAAAACCATTTAAATATCGTGAATTGAAATCCGAAAAAGGTACCGGGTACCCATTCAGCCACACAACAGTTAAAAGACTCTAACAAATGAGTGTGTCTCATTTTTCAAATACAATCTTCAGATACTAATTTGAGTCAGCTTCGAGCATCGGCCGTAAATGGTTTGTTGCTGCTTTGTTGCACTATTTTGCTATCGGGCATAGCGTGTTTGGTGGCGACGGTGATCGAGTGAGCCCAGAAAATAAACAATAAAGCAGCTTCCAGTGAGATGTAGTGGACCGGTGATGAGGATGATAATTAATTATGATCCACATGGTATTGGTGTGAAAAAGCCTTTTTTTCTGGTGTAAAACCACCTTACACACTTTGTGATTAGTGCTAACAGCATCCTTACTGTTGGCTTTTTGGTCTTAATCGGCTTTCTAGCATTAAAAATAACTTTGGTTTCTAAATGCAAAATCACCATCACAATTTATAAGTGGCTTCAATAGTAAAGTGCTATTGTTGGTATATATCTGCTATATAAAATCGTAAATCGGTACTAATATTTAAATATGTTACTAAACATCGCGTGAATTTAGCTTATCGTTTACCCCTACCGCCACTTTGCGTCTTGTTGTCCGGCATCCATCGTGATTTCTAACGTGGACCGAGTGGCGGTGTTCGTTTTCTTCCAGTTAAGTGAGTATCCGTCAACACATCCTACTTTTTTCTTATTTGAGCAACATTCGTGTGGAGCCGGCGCCGGTAGTGCATTAGTTTGGTATCACCCGTTGTACACATTGAAGAGGATGCATGGTAGTCCCAAGCATTATTTGTTGATTCTCTCTGTGTAATAAGAGCTTATCACGACAGTAACGGATTGACTGGCCTCGGACGGTCAATCGTATGCCTGCGCATGCTACAATTTTCAGATGTTAATTTTTTCATAGGGCACTCCTTTCACTGCTCGGCGAGACGTCATTGGCGATGCCTTGTGCGAATAATGGAGCCAAACTTCAAGGTTTCTATGACACCAAACCTGGAAATTTCTGACATTTAATCGTGATTGATTCTCAGTTCGAGAATTCTGCGGATGAAAGTGTGAACTGCGAGACACGATTGTTCTGTTATAACTTTTGTGTTCTGTCACCACTCTTTAACCTACACGAGATAAAAAGAAACGATTGAATTTTCTGCGTTGTCTAATGCACATCAAAGGAATGATAGATTTGATTACGGCTGAATCCATAGCCTGTTGTAGGAAAAGACTGCAAAACATTGTTGTGTGCCGAATCGGAAATATTGCAAACGGTTTCGTTTGTTTACGCCTACCTGCGGCTTGGAATTGAAGCAAAGAGGGAAAATTTTACGCGATTGTTAAAACCTATCTTTTTTCTGTGTATGCAAGAGAGCTTTTAATTCAATACTAAGCATAATACTCTCGGATTCGAGTCGAGACCAGATTATCATCGTACTGGCGCGAGCGGTTCTTCGGCATATGACGCTTTAGACCTTTCGGTTTAACTGGCCAGAAGCGAAAAGAAGAGGCGATGCAAATTGGCCATAATGGCGTGGCACTTTTGTATTCCTGCAGCATTAAAATTTAGCGATAAACCAGGACTTGATTTGAAATCGACTTAGTGGGGTGGGTGAAGCAGAATCGATGGTTTTAAACATTTTTATTTTGGTTAGTTTTGGTTAGTTTTTTCTCCGAAATTTCAAGAACTGAACGATTTGTAAAAGCCTGTTTATTAATTTGAAGTCCGTTTTGCTTAAGACTAGTTTTCAATAACGACCAACCTTGTCCAAATGATCAAATCCTGTATTTGTAGAGGAACATTATTTTAAAATCAATTGACCGAACTTAATTAATTTGAAGATAATTTCTTAGTATTAAGAGACAAACCAGCCACCGGCTGAAAGTCTCTTCCGGTAAAGATTCAATCTCAATCTTGGCTTTGGCATCTGGCATTGACGTTTGCACACCTTGTGGACGGAGCTGCGATAGGAATAAATCGTTGAAGGCTTGTGGCTAGATGGTTGCTCGGAACCGGCTGATAAGTTTCTTCTGTGGAATAATCTACGAGAATGCTCACTCGATCGCTCCTCGAGCACGAACGAATAACTTGATAATCGGCCTTGATATTTATGAGCTCAGATGAAGAGGTAAAATACCTGAGGATAATATCATAAAATTGTTCCCACAATGTTATGCGAATACGGATGGTATGACAATACCAAAATAGTACCTCTCGCGATATTCACAGGGTATCGATAACTAAGTTTGTTATTCAGAGATATTTGCTTGCAACTCTTGAGAATTTTGTTTAGGTATTTACACCTCAATCGAAATATTTTATTACCAAAGGCCAGTTGTCAAGATCAAAATGGAATATTCGCTATATTTATTGTCTCTGGTCAGGTCACCACAACTTTTTGCCCACATCGTCTAAACTTTGGAGATAGGGAGGATATAGCATCTGTTCAAGGAACGCATATAATCTGCCAGTATATATGTCAAAAAATGCAATGGCGGAGCATATAGGTTAACGGAATGCCATGTTTTGGTGTAAAGGTGATGCAGTCAGAAATTTCCGGGTCAAGGAAAAACGCGTGTAAATTGGTGGCTC
>JASCZW010021065.1:0-11229 GCA_034211315.2 Aedes japonicus
CCCAAGTAGCACACTACGATCTTAATTAGTGGTAGTAACTTGATAACAACCTAGCAAGTCATATTTATGTTTTCTCAACTGAATGGCAACAAGTCTGCTACTAGGGTATCTGTAGTTTTAAAAGACCTGTCAGAAAACAAAGCGTTTTCTGAACTAGTCGGCATTCATTTAAGTTTTTTGAACATTTTTGAAGATTTCAGTACTTTAAACAAATGATGAGAACTTCACTGAAGTGTCCAGACTTCTCATAAGTTAACGGGAGTTTCTTTTGAATTTTTTAAGGTTTTGATTATTATTTCTATAGCTTTCTGAAATTATCCGAATTTTGCTGAATTTCTAGGCATTTTAGTCAGCTTTTCAAAGGCTTCCTTGAAGTTCTCTGTTTTATTCTTAAGTTTTCGCAAATTCAATGAAATTATCGGTATTTTACTGAACTTACTGAGACTAAGAAGGCGATTGAAGAGTTTTCCTGAATTTCTAGGTATTAAAGTGATGGTTTCGACTTTTCTAATGTACTTGGAACAATTCTAGGGGCTTTTCTTAATATCTAGTAACATTTCTGAAATTTTAAAAGTTCATAGATATTGGGCAAAAATTAGAGCAGATCTTTTGACCTTCAAGAGAGTCCAAAGAACTACTAAACACCAATTTGCACAAACACTAAGTTAATGCCAGTCCTTGTCCAGCTAGAACCGATTTCTTCGTATACGTGTCCTGTTTTTATATAGAAGGTGTTTCGATCAAAATTTGGTCGACTTAAACTTGAGGCATTTCCTTTCATTGTGCATTTACAAAGCATCATGCCTCTATTTTGATTTTGGGATTAGTACTTCAGTTATCAAAATGTCGTCGAAGGAAGAGAATCAACGCATCAAAATTTTGCACGTGCATGTTTCCAACGTATTAAAAGTGTTCGGTGAACATTTTTCGACAGCCAGGAAAGCTTGATCGGATGGAAATCGAAAACAGGAGGCCATAGCGACGGCAAAAAGAGTTGCCCGCAGTTTCGAGCGGAACCCCAAACTCTCCGTCCGAGATGTCGCAAAGAAGCTGGGAGTGGCGCCTTCAACCGTGGATAGAGCTAAAAAACCATCCGGACTGTCGATTTACAAGAAAGTGGTGACTGCAAATCCAAATAGATATTTTCAAGCACATTAAACTGTCAAAGTTCGCGAAGAAATATCTGGTTTGGAAGGCCATCTGTACCTGTGGCTTGAAGAGCAACGTTTCCATTGCGACCGGAACCGTCAACCAGGAAATTTATCGTCTACTGCCTTTAAGACACAATTGTTCCGTTCTATTTTGGTCGGATTTGGCATCTTACCATCACGGAAAAAAATACCATGGAGTGGTATGCTGCCAACAACGTTCAAGTGGAGCCCAAGGACAAGAACCCTACCAACACACCAGAACTCCGCTCAATCCAACAATATGGGGCCATCGCCAAGCGGAACCTTAAGAAGACACAAAAAGCTGTTGTGAGCGAGAAACAGTTCAAGGCAAGCTGGCGTTCTGTGGCGAATAAAGTGGACAAGGAGACTGTACAAAATCTTATGGCAGGTGTTAAACAAAAGACGAATTTTAGCTGCACAGATAAAAAGAAACATTGAATTGTCTGCGTTATCTAATGAACATAAAGGGAATGCTAGATTTGGCAGAACATAATGGGATATTTCATGTAAATATGAGTCCAGCCTGTTGTATGAAAGATTGCCAAAATTGTTGTATGGCACACGAAAAGTTGCATACTATTTCGTTGTTTACGCCTACTTTAGCTTGAATTTAAACGAGGGGATATTTTATACGCTTGTTAAAATTAATTATTTTTTCTGTGTGAATATTTCTCCTGTATTCTGTATTAACTGAACTTGAAAAAAAAAGAATTTGACTTATTAATAAAAACTTTGATCGACTCACACACATAACTGTTTGACCAAATTTTGATCGGAGCACCCTTTATGCAAAAAGCATTAGTTGGCAAAATTAAAAGGAAAATCCAAATATATTGCGTCCCGTCAAACAGTGTGATATTAGCTTAATCAACATTCGACTAGTTCTTGCCTCATCAGAAATAGGGATGACCTTTATCATCAAATGATAACGAAACATCCCCTTTTCAACTAACGTCATGAGCTGAGGCTATCGGATTGAAATCAATTGACATACAATTTCCATAACTTTCAAAAACGGTCTACCGAAAAGACCCCTCCGAATAACTCTCACAACCCTATCGGTCAGATTTTCCGGGATGATTTTCAATAACAGGATCGTTCTTCGAACCAGAAAAACGCCAATCCACTCTCCATCACGTAATCAAATGCCTCGTCAAAGAGTGTGTGTGTGTGTGTGTGTGTGTGTGTGTGTGTGTGTGTGTGTGTGTGTGTGTGTGTGTGTGTGTGTGTGTGTGTGTGTGTGTGTGTGTGTGTGTGTGTGTGTGTGTGTGTGTGTGTGTGTGTGTGTGTGTGTGTGTGTGTGTGTGTGTGTGTGTGTGTGTGTGTATCGCTTTCATCGCTGCTGCCAACCGGGATAAAAACAATATACAAGCAAAACCCTTCAACGATGTAGTAGATCCCTTCGTAGGCGGGTTCGTCCGTCGCTGGCCGGCTGGTGTAATTGACCCTTCCGAGAATCCATTTGTAACCAGAGGAGCGCGCTCGGCTGGAGTAGAATACCTCTGCATTTCCCCATTCATCGTTTCGATGTGTCCGGAATACGTCTTACCGGAAAGATTATCCTCGTTATGATCAGTGTTAAGGCGTTTTTCTGCAACCATACCTTCGAGCCATCGTGCCGGAAAAGTGTGGGCTGATGGAGAGATTAAAGTATCACACTTGCTGAGTTCATCGGTTTTGTTTCCTCTGCTGACTCTTGTTACAGGGGAAAAAGTTAGCAAACGACCGATTGGCTGACTTTCCGTAGCTCGTTCTGTAAATGGATCATCGCCAAAATTGAACCGGAAATGCTGACGCCGCCGTCGGTAGTCGCAGATAACAGCCGAACATTGGCTACTTTTGGAGTTGTTTCTTCCGGTCGATTCCCAGAAGAATAAATGACGTTTACACAGATTATCGAAATGGAAAATATTCGCCTGTTTAGGAACCGTCAGGTAAAGCCGAGAGGACTGACGATGAAAATGATGATGATGTTTTGGCATGACCGAAAAAAAGAAGGAAAAGAGAAGGTTCATTATGGTGGAGAATTCGCAGGCTAATCAAGAGCGGATTTAATGGGGAATAGCCGGAGGCATTTGTTGAACTTACTTTAAGGCGCGCGTTGAAGCTAATTCTGGTTCGCAAAATCGTTTGGGATGGAAATTTTCGGGACTTCCCCTGGGCGTAGAACTTCGTTGCCACTTAATGTATATTGGCTCAATTAGGAATTGCTTAAGAAAGCGGAGTTGAGAGCAGTCTATGTAAGCTCGTAAATGAAATGAGTTCTTTTCTTTTTCAACACACTAAAACATACTCGCCCTAGACCTGTGTGCCGATCTATTTTGAATCGGCGGTGGCATACAGTCACCGCCAAAATAAGGTGCCCACTTTTCTCATGAACACGCTTCATCTCTGAAGTCATTGAAAAACTCATTATATCGTATTCATATATTTTTCTAAGCATGATAATATTATTATTTTAAAGATGCATGGGTATTTTTGCAATGGATAATACACATTTTTGCAAAATTATTTTCTGAACCATACGTGGTGTAAATTTGTTGAGTCATATATTATGTGTATGTAATTTTTACATCCAAACGCCCCTCGTATTCAATTTTTTTGACGGTTCCAAGTGTTTGTTGATCTTCTTACGGATTTCAGTTTTCGGTCAGAGAGATTTAAATAGTGCGAGTTATCTAAATAACCATGGATAATACGGTGACAAGCAAAACTATTCCCTTGCAGATCCGAAAATGTGTTATTCGTGACATCGAGAAAGGTGAATCGCATCGCAAGATTGGTGAAAAGTATGGATACAGCAAAGCAGCGGTTACCAAACTTTTCGCAAAAAAAAACGTTAAAAAGTGGATCAACTCAATTTTTGAGTAGATCCACTTTTTACGAAAATTGAGTAACATTTCCGTGAGAGAAAAAGAGATAGCATACAATTGTACTCAAAAATTGAGTAAAGTGACGCGAGAGTGTGGTGTTCGTCCAGTGCAGGGATGCCATATTCACAGACATGTCTGTAAATTTGCAGACTTTTTCAAGGATGCAGACATTTAGCAGACATTTTATTTATGTTGCAGACATTTGAATGATTTTTTAAATTTCAAATAAAGGTATTCTCTGAAGTCAAATTTAAAACCTACAAGGATCTGAACAGTATTGTAGATACGGTAAGAAGCTTAGTTGAAATAAAAAAAATATATCGTGTGTATCATTTAAAGTAGAAATCCTTGATGAAACGAAAGCGGTGGGCCACTTTGAGACACAATGGGCCCGGAGATAAGTATCGTATACGCACTTTCCAGTAGCATGGAGTCTCTACTTATGGTAGTATTTAATCACATCCCATGTGAAAAATTATTGTCAAAGCGTTGGTAATATTGGTTCTTTGCCATTAAGTTACAACGAAAATCAAGGTTCACAACAATACAAATCATATTTGACAAAGCTACCGTAAAAAGGGGTTGCAGAGTATTTGCTCTAAAGACCAGTCGGGGACAGAACAACAGTAAAAGTTCTGAGCTATTGAAATAAATCTTAAAACTCTGAATTTTCTAAAATACTACTAAATGCATCATTTCAGTACATTTGTACAATTGAGCAAGCAGTTCAAGCAAGAAGAACCTAGAAAAATTCAGGACCGAATATGACCGAAGTTCAAGCTCATACTTACCATGAATTTCAGGAGAACTTCTCCAAGAATCAGAAGAGGACTTATCAGAGCTTCTGGACGAAGTGGATGGAAGAGGACTTCTTTGAAGTTAGGAGCTCTTCAGAGGTTTTGGAGTTCTTGCCAGAAATTTCAAATAGAACTTTCTAGAAGTTCAGAAAAAAACTTCCCCAAATTTTAGACGCAAACTAACCAGGAAGGGCACTACCTATAATTTCTCAAAATATCAGGAAAAAAAATTCCTCCGGAAGTGCTAGGCAGATTTTGCAAAGCTCAGAATAGAACATTTCAAATTTTCAGAATAAGAGAGAGAACAGAATAAGTCTTTCCAGGAGCATTGGGGGTACTTCTTTCTAATTTGAGCACGAATTTCCCAATAGTTCCTGAACAAACTTCCACAAAGATCTGGAGAAAACTTCCCAAAAGTTCAGAAGTCCAGGAAGAAACTTCAAGTACAAATTTACGGAAATTTTCTTAGAAATTTTGGAGACGGCTTTCCCTAAATTTTAATAAAAATTTCCTCGCGGTTCAGGATGGGACCAATCAGAAGTTTGGAAAGAATAAGCTCAAGAAAAAACTCCCCCGACTTTCAGAAAGAAACTTACCAGAGAGGGCGCTACCTGTAGGATCAAGAAGGAATTTTTCCAAAAATTCATTAAAAAACTAGAACTCCTCAGAAGTTCACAAGAGGACTTCTCAAAAGTTCCGAAGAGACCAAAAGTTTAGTTGGAATTACCCAGAAGTGCTAGATAGCTTCGCTAAAGTTTCGAATCGAACATTCAAGCATTTCAGAATGAGAACTTTTCTTCTGATAAAAACAAGAATAAACTTTCCAGAAGTATAGGAGGAGCTTTCTAGAAGTTTAAGCAGGAAGTTCTCATAAATTCAGGAACAACCTTCCCCGAAGCTCCGGAGAATACTACCCTGAAGTTCAGAAGAGAACATCCCGGAAATTCGGAAAAGAACTTCTCATAAGTTCAGGAAGAAACTTCTTACAACTTTAAGAAGATTTTCCAAGAAATTCTCGCGAGTACTTTCCCAAACTTTTGTGGAAATTTTCCTCGTAGTTCAGGATGGGACTTATCAGAAGTTGGGAAAGCAACTATGTTCAGGAAAAAACTTACCAAATGTTTGTGGAGGGTAAGGTTGGGTTTACAAATGTGAATTTCGAAGAAAATAAGAAGTGACTGCCAAGAAGTTCATGAGGAATTTTGTCTGAAGTTCAGGAGGAAACATACAATCCTAGTCCATACAATCCAAGAAAAAGATACAGAAACGTTTAAAGGGCGAACACGAAATTATTGCGACACATTCAACAGGGCATAACTTTTTTACCATTGGGTAAAAATCAACCAAATTTTGCACACTTTCTCATTGATGTGTCTTGTTTACATGCTGTCAAACTCGAAGTCGTGTTTTTCGATTCAACGAAAATGGAGGTGAACCAACGCGAGTCGAGAGAACAATTTTTTTCCAAACACCTGGAATTGCTGACCCGTCGCACCGGCAGTTGGGAAAAATGTTGAGCATTCACCATTCAACCGTCTCCCGAGTGTTGAAGCGGTTCCAGGAGCGGTTGACGTTGGACCACGGCAAAGGAGCTGGAAGAAAACCGGGACCGGAGAACAAAACGACGGAGGGAAAGGTGAAGCGGATGATTAAAGCAAATCCCAACGTCTCAAGCCGTGATTTGGCTAGAAAGATCGGCATGTCGCAGAGCTACGTCCAGAATGCAAAGAAGAAAGCTGGACTACATACATACAAGGTACAGAACTTCCCAAACCGCAATGAGCGGCAACAATCGACGGCTAAAACTCGGGCACGGAAGCTCTACGAGAAGATGCTGACAAAAATATGGCTGCTGTGTGATGGACGACGAAACGTATATAAAAGCCGATTTTAAGCAAATTCCGGGGTTGGAGTTTTTCACCGACAAGAGCAAGTTCTATGTGGACGACAAATTCAAGAA
This sequence comes from Aedes japonicus, assembly GCA_034211315.2. Lineage (NCBI taxonomy): Eukaryota > Metazoa > Arthropoda > Insecta > Diptera > Culicidae > Aedes > Aedes japonicus. Next base: position 6,803 of record JASCZW010021065.1, read on the forward strand.
GAAGAAAATGTCGAAGTTCGCCTCCAAATATCTCATTTGGCAGGCCATATGCTCTTGCGGACTGAGGAGTGAGCCTTTCGTGACAAAGGGCACATTAAATGGCGAGATCTACAAATCTGAGTGCCTCGAGAAGCGCCTTTTGCCGTTCTTGCAGCAGCACGACGAAGCTCCGCTATTTTGGCCAGATTTGGCATCATGCCACTATTCGAAAAGTGTCCTGGAGTGGTATGGGGCCAATTCTGTCCATTTTGTTCCAAGGGACATGAATCCGCCAAACTGTCGGAGCTTCACCCGGTGGAGCAGTACTGGGCAATGATGAAGCGGGAACATCGGAAGAGCAAGAAGACAGTCAAAGACGAGAAGCGACATGTTAAGAAAATGCAAAAAAAAACTGAGAAACTGGTACCGGATGACACTGTAAAGACTTTGATGGAGGGCATCAAGCGAAAATGTGTTCAGTGAAGTAAACATATGTATAAAACTACCCTAAAATTTTTGGTTTGATTCTAAACATTATAAGAAAATTGGCATGACATTTTCGGTGTCGCAATAATTTCGTGTTTGCCCTTTACCTAATCACACATATAGCGTAAATGACATAACTCGCTCTCTTATTACGTCTTTATATTGTAGAAGTCTAATCTTGTAATAAAAATACGGACCTTTATAGACATTCTCAGACATATTAATTCTTTATCACAGATATTTGAAAAATATATCTGGCATCCCTGGTCCAGTGCGTACGGTAGTGCTCAGTGCGTGAGCGGTCAAATTCTTTGTGCTCGACAGTGGACTAAGGGTAATTTTCAGTTTTTCGATTCAGCACAGCGATGAGAATTTGGTTTTGTTTTTACTCGTGGCTAGTGCTGCTCTTTTTGACTTGGTATGTGACATAGAGAGAGAGAACAGGAATGCTCTCATCGCGGCTATAAGCAGTGTCAAATGAGTGAAGTGCGAGTGGGATGAATGGTACAAAGTGATGCCAATACTGCGATTGCGTGCGTCTGAATGAGATGCATAATTATGACAGTTTAGGACTGGCGAGTTTGCGTTCTGTCCTGTTCTGCTGTCCTGAGTGCTGAAGTAAACGAGAGGGATGATTTTCGTATGTGATCAGCTTGCGACTGAGTAAGATGAGTACGAAGAAGTCTCTTTCATGTGCCGTAAATGTTTGTGTTTGCTTATTATTTTTTCTGTATACGCAATCGAAGTATCGAAAGTGATGGAATTTTATTTTGCACATCAATTTTCCACGGAGGGTGCGTTTAGTGAAGTCGATGTGTAAAATTGCTTTTATATTTTATTGCAGCAATGCACTTGTTAGCCGTTTGATTCGTGTCTGTGATTTCGCTCCACTTTTCGGTTGTCGGGAACGTATATACAGTGAAAAACGAAAATACTAGACAAAGTCTGATTGGAGCGGCAGAATCCATCTCCGTCTGGGGCGCCATCTGTATCTGAAATAGCGAACTCACTTATTGGCGATTTCAATCTAAATTTTATAAGCCGAATTCGACGTTATGGCATCTTCTAATAGCGCTTGTGATCGCTGTGCTAAAATTGTGAAGAAAAATTAAGGTTGCATCGAGTGTATGAGCTTCTGCAATAATGTTGTCCATACGAAATGCGATAACCTGAACATCCCATTCATGAAAAATATTCGGGAAAGAAACAACCTGTTCTGGATGTGTGACGAGTGCACGAAATCGATGAAGTTTGTCCGATTCAAGAGCGTGGTATCATCTCTCGGCTGTGTGATCTCTGTGGTGCTCGAAAATCAACTGTCCGGATTATCTGAGTTGAAGGCCGAGATTTCGAAAAACAATAAGCAGGTTGCAGGTGTTATTGTCGAAAACAACAATCAATTCGCTCAACTCGCTCAACTCGCCAATATTGTAAACGCTTCCACTCCTGGACGTGCATCAGATAAAGAGCGTCCTTTTAAACGTCGTCGGGAAGATTCTGAGGCCCCTAATCTGGTTACCACCGGAACTAGGAACATCGAGAACAACAGTTTGCTAGCTGTCAAGCCTGCTCCGAGTTTTTTTTGGGTGTATCTATCCCGGTTCCACCCTAGTGTGAAAGAAGATGTAGAAGAAAAACTTGCTCGTGATGGCCTACAAACCCGTGAACCCATTAAAGTAGTATCACTGGTGAAGAGGGGTGCTGACCTTAGTTCGATGAACTTCGTATCGTTCAAGGTAGGCGTCTTAAAGAAGCGGCAGTGGATCCAGGCACCTGGCCAGAAGGAATTGTTTTTAGAGAATTTGAAGGTCAAACAAAAACGCTGTTTGGCTTCCTCCTGCTGCGTCGATTACCGTTGCTCAAACACATGTTGGCACTCCAGTCGGGACCCCCTTTGGAACGCCAGCAGCTGTCCGCACACTAGTCCCTTTTGTGACTCCAGCCTCAGAAGCCAATCCACCTTCCATCTCTGACGAGATCTAATCACCACTCCTGGATCGAGCTTACCTTCTTATGGACATCTAACTCAGTCGTGCCGGTTGCAGCCAGCGTTCTTCTTAGTCGTTCTGGCCCTAAGCTTAGATGTGGACTGGGTGTCTCTCAACTTGCTACGTCAGGCAAGTTCAAACATAAACGTGAATTTTCGCAGCCTGATTCTGTTCCCAATTCCAGTACATCAAATTCCTCGTCCTCACCTGCAAGTTGGCATGCCGGAATCGCCTCTTCTACGACGTACGCAACTCTAGTTCCACCGTCTGCCATCCCTGATGGTTCCGAACCTGTCACAGATTGTGTTGAAGCTGCCTCGCTCCAGAAGTTAGGAAGGAGAAAATCCGTTCAACCCAATTCGTCCGTCTGCCTTACACAGGACCTCATAATTTTCTGCCAGAACGTCGGTGGAATTAATTCTAATGTCCTTGACTACCGTTTGGGTACCGCTGCTTGCTGCCGCTCCGTTCTCTATATAGTTGAAAACTCGGCTTCGAGGGATGAATATATGGTGCTAGGTGACTTCAATTTGGCTGTTATTTCGTGGAAATCGTCTCACGGTGGCTTTCTCCATCCTGACTGCGAAAGATCCGTGTTTCATTCAGAAGCTTCACATCTTTGCTACCACGTAGTGAACGAAAATCACCGCAGCTTGGACCTATGTTTTGTTAGTGCTTGAGACACCGCTCCGTTTATCTCTATGGCCCCGCCCCTTTCGTTAAGCATGTTCCACATCGTCCACCTCTAGACGTTTCCATTCCTGAAAGGCTGGACAACGACTATGCAGACTTTCCAGCGCCTGTGTCGTATGATTTCCGGAAAGCCGACCATCGTAGCATAACCGAGGTGCTAGCCAACATAGACTGGGATACAATTCTGAACGATGACGACGTTAACAATGCCGCTCTCACATTTTCTCATGACTTGGCATACGTCATTGACAGGCATGTGCCGAAAACTATACGACAGAAAGACTCTCTTCATCCGTGGCAGACGAAGGAACTAAAAAAATCTTAAAACGACCAAGAGAGCAGCACTACGAAGATACACTAAATATCGCACGCTTCCCTTGAAACATTCCTACGTGAGGTTCAATTACGAGTTCAAGCGGGTTATGCTACTCTCGATACCAAAATGTCCAAAGAAAGCTGAAATCTTCCGTCCGAAATCTTTTTTGAGATATGATAATCAACAGCGCAGGGAGTCTGGACTACCATCGTCCATGGTCTTGAACGGTGAAACCGCTTCCATTCCTCAGGATATTTGCGGCTTGTTCCTCTGCATGGTCACACATTTGGAGCAATCGATATCAGTATTGAGATGATCTCCAACGCCGCATCGCAGCTCAAGTCATCCTCAATACTGGCCCAGATGGAGTTCCGTCAGTATTTCTTAAGAAACACCATTTCCTTTCTGCTGGCCCCCTTGCATCGTCTGTTCGCGATTTCCACATCAAGTGGCATATTTCCCTAGTGTTGGAAGGTTGCTCACTTGTTTCCAGTTCACAAGAAGGGAACCAAACCAGAAGTGGATAATTACCGAGACTTTTCGTCTTTGAACGCGGTATCGAAACTACACTGAAAATTAATTTTAGTTTATATTACGAAATCGAAGGTAGAACTAACAAATCTATTCGTTGTTTTCTGCAACGAAACTGATGTGTACTTATTTATTTATTATTTTATTTATTTATTTATATTTCGTAACTTAAGACATATGTCTTTTCATTGTTACATTGATTTTCTTGAAGAAGCGCCACACAAAAACAATAAACGATTATGAACTAATTGAGTTAAAAAACAAAAACAAAACTACTTAATTAAAATGCTCTGTACATCCCCTCTTAAATGCTGTGTACGAGTCAACATTAGTTAGACTATTGCGTAAAAATTCCAGTGAGCTACACCTCGCACGAAAAATGAGTTCCCGTACTTCGACGTTCGATGTCTGGGCAAAATAAATTTTATGGACCG
>JASCZW010021066.1:0-11235 GCA_034211315.2 Aedes japonicus
ATAAGTGGTCGAAATCCAGCTAGCCAATTGTTCTAATGACCACCCAATTACAGCAAGCCTTAGACAAAAGTCGACTCGTACCTGCAGAGACATGGATCCAGGCTTCATTATTAGGACCTGCCGTATGTTTCGGAAGCATGTGGAAGTCATTATTGCAGCAAGTGGAGTAACATTGTTTAAGAAACATCCCAATTTGATCCAAATCTCAGGAACATCCAAATTCGAATAATTAATAAAACATTGAAACCGAAAATTTGGAGCAATTTTTTTATTTTGTGTGTTAAATGTTATTTGATATTTTCGATTTTTGAACTAAATGATTTTTTTTTTTTGATATTTTAAGATGCGATTTTTTTCCTGCGATTTGTATGCCTCTCACCAATAATTTCGAAGCATCTAAAGCGATAGATTTATCAAAATTTAACTTCACATTTTATTTCAATCCCTCAATCGTTATTTTAAATGGACTTTTTTTGGATGGTGATAAAAAAAAACTAAGACAGATAATTGTTTCATAAATTCCCCTTGAAAAGTAATTATTTAAGCTTACTAAAAATGCTGCGCTCTTGCGAGCGGCCTTCCAGCAGTTAACCGGAACATTGGCCATGCGGACGAAAACATTTGAGTAGGCATGTTCTTGAGTTTTTTCTTTGTTGGCGTAGATCTTACGCAAATTGCCGGGAGTTCGGTTTAACACCTGTGTTGCGACGACGAAGAAAACAGGTGGAACTTGTCCAGAGAGGATCGCACTACCGGCTGGCCGGAAAACTTCTTTGGAAAAAGCCGACGGTGACACGCGAACAGTTTCGGACCTGCTATCGAAAAAAGGCGGTGTGGATGCTTCGAGAACTTTCTTGGAATGAATTTTAATTTCTTGACATTTGCTTTTTCTTCCTCTAATTGATGCAAAAGGCTAGAGAAACAGATAGGCTAATCAACAAGATGTATCCTAGTGTGAGGGGAGTTCAAGATGGTTTTAACTTCATTAAAAGGTGAGTACAGTTTAATAAATTTGTTTTAAGTGTAAATATTTCAAGTAAGTATTTCAGTTGTTGCAGGTAGGTATTAAAGTTGATACAGGTAGGTATTTCAGTTCATAACAATCTGCCATAAGATTTTGTACAGTCTTCTTGTCCACTTTATTCGCCACAGAACGCCAGTTTGCCTTTAACTGTTTCTCTTTCACAAAAGTTTTATGAGTCTTCCCAAGGTTCCGCTTGACGATGGCCCAATATTGTTCGTTTGGGCGGAGCTCTGGCGAAATGGCAGCATACTACTCGAAAGCCTTTTTCCCGTAATGGCAAGATGCCAAATCCGGCCAAAATGGAACGGAACAATTGTAAACGGCAGTAGACGTTTTTGTAGGCACACGCTCAGATATATTTCCTTGTTGACGGTTCCGTTCGCAATGTAAACGTTGCTCTTCAAGTCACAGATACAGATGGCCTGCCACACCAGATATTTTTTCGCAAACTTTGACAGTTTAATGTGCTTGAAACTATCTGCCACCTTTCCCGGTCCGGTGTCCAAATAAAATTCCTGTCCAGGAAGCTGTTTAAAGTCTGCCTTGACGAAAATTTCATCATCCTGTACCACGCAATCAAACTTCGTCAGCATCGTCGTGTACAACTTTCGCGATCGTGCTTTGGCCGACGTGTTTTGTTTATCGTCGAGATTTGGAGTCACCACTTTCTTGTCAATCGACAGTCCAGCTCGTTTTTCAGCTCGATCCACGGTTAAAAGCGCCACTCCCAGCTTTTTTACGACATCTCGGACGGAGAGGTTGATGTTCCGCTCAAAACACCGGGCAACTCTTTGTGTCGTCGCTGTGCCCTCCGCCTTTTGATATCCCCCCGATGCAGCTTTTCGGGCTGTCGACAAACGTTCACTGAACATTGGTCAATTGGCGCTCTTCGACGCACATTTTGATAACTGAAGTGCTAATCTCAAAATCAAAGTAGAGACATGATGCTACACGCACACATCTTCAAAATGAGAGCTGTTCTACATTTTTTAATGCACGATGAAAGGAAATGCATCAAGTTTAAGTCGATCAAATTTTGGACGAAACACCCTTTACACGTTGCTCGCGACGATCTTTTCTATCTACTCATTTTTCCGTCGATAGCTTACATCTTTTAAGAAACGTTGGATTATGGATATCCCAGGTGGCTTGGTATTTAGGGAAGCGGAACCTATCTTGAGCTCAATAAGCGGACCGCCAGTGGAAATCGGTGAATATGCACTGAATACCCAACACTGAGTACACAAGTTATTCACAATTTATTCGTCCACTTAGCGTTAATCGTTTAGCAACACACAAAACATTCGATTCTGATCATTTTCTTCCAATTTAATACGGAAAAGTTGCCACTGCTATGTACCTATATTAATAATATCACGAAAACCATTAATCCCATCTGTGTACATATGTTAATCGTAACTGATTTTAATCAAGAAAAAATACAAACAAGTTAAGGCTCTTCACTACCACACCCAAAAATGAAGTAGATCATTTGACAGTACTTCACGTGTGTTGGGTGCATGCATATAACCAAGACAAAATGAAAGGGTTTGTTTGTTATTCTTCCATGAGAATATTGACAACAAGGCTCACTGTAACGTTGGGCATAGAATGCTCTATGAATGATTGAACACGCACACCAGCGTTGATGTGTTTGCTATACAGTATATGAGCAGTGCAACATCAAGCGATTACGTCGATTGTAAACACGGTTCAGAATAGGTGCAAGCGTATTTAATTTATTGTGAAAATTAATCCCATAGTTTTCTAGTATTTTATCACGTATTCGTAGATTCTCGTGTGGCTAGTTTAATAAGTGAAGTGTGATTTTTATGGTTTGTGCAATTACGCACCGAAAATGTGTGAGGATATAGTGCAATTAAAGAGAAAACTTGGAGGCTGGCTCGAGTATATTCCCTAGTACGGTTAGATCAATACGACGAATTTGTATTGCGAAGGTAAGAAATTGTGTTGAAAATCTGACTGCTCATTATGTTTACGAAATTTTAGTCTCCGAAACATTTTTGTAGCTTTTAATTATATTCAAGAACTAATTTTATTTGCCAGGATTGTATATCCTTGATTCCTGCGTCCATTAATTGGAGAAATTAAACATTTTTTACGTTTGAAGTTGGATGGCTGCAGAATGTGATGGATATATACAGGGTGTTCGGTTCCTAAGTGCAAATATTTTAAAAGGCGATAGAAGATCATATTTGAAGAAAAAAAAGTGTTCTACGCATATGATCAAATCTCAAAAATCACTGAGTTATTAAACTTTTTCTGTTTTGGTCTATGCTTGCCAAAAATTGGCTCTAACTCTTAAACTACGCCATTAAACACAAAACTGTTACCTTCATCGGATAGTTTGGTAAATTTCCAACTTAATAGTGTCCTTTTTACTTTAAGTAAGTTGCATTTAGACACATTTCAGGGATAAACGAATCTTAAACTTGTGTTTTTCTACGGATTTTCCCTCATTATTTAAAAAAAATACGTAATACAGTTCATTGTTTTGTCTTACCAAAAGATGCCTCTCAAACCGCTCTAGAACTCTTTTTTTGACACTAACTTTCTATCTTGTTTAGTTTTGTCGCAAATTTGTACTAAACACATCTGGTTGGGTCGTTAATCAACGGTTGCGTAAAACACGAATTCAACCCACCGTGCGTTGCTATTGACGTCTATTTACAGCGCGCATAGCACACTTGATCGCCACGTGGAGTGACGGTATGAACGAAGAAAAATCTAAACAGAAACTTACAGCTGGCAGAAAACAAACATGTATTCTCCAGAAGAGCTGGCGGATATTCATCTCTGTTACGGTTTTGCCAACGGTGTGGCAACGACAGCCCAACAAGAATATGGGCGAAGATTTCCAAACCGTGCCAATCGCAAGTATGTAAAAATAATACAAGTATGTAAGATTTTTAGTTTGTAAACATTACGTTGAGACAGGAACCTTCACGTCTACACACCGTTGGTTCCGGAATGGAACGTTATTTTGGACTGCAACTCAAGCCGACCAGCCCAGCCATGGAGGAGAGAATTTTAAGAACTGTGTGAAACGATCCTAAAACCAGTACAAGGCGAGTTGCAGCTCAGTTACCGGTATCTCACTGGAGCTTATGGGACGTTTTAAACAAAGAGAATATGCATCCGTTTCATATGCTGCAAGTTCAGGAGCTTCTGGAAAGAGATAAACCACTCCGGCTTAAGTTCAGCAGGATTATGACAGCGATAAGGGATGAGGATGCATTTTTCTAGAAAAGCATCCTTTGGACGGACGAGTGCACCTTTACCCGTGCAGGATACTTCAATACCCACAATGACCACACGTGGGCAATTGAAAACCCAAGAGTGGTCAAAGAAACAAGAACACAGTACCGGTTTTCCGTTAATGTAAGGGCCGGTATAATTGACCGACAGCTCAGTGTGAAGTATTTGGAATTTTTAGAGAACGAGCTTCCAATCTTGCTGAAGAATGTCCCGCTTGCTGTGAGACGGCGCTTGGTGTTTCAACAGGACGGAGCCCCACCTCATTCTACAAATGCGGTAAGACATTTTCTGAACGCCAACTATCGGGAACCGTGGATTGGACGGAATGGGCCGATTCCTTGGCCCCCAAGGAGTCCGGATTTGACTCCCATGGACTTCTTTTTATGGGGGTGCATGAAGGAAGAGGTGTATTCGGTGACAATCAATACTTGCGAACAGCTAATCGACCGAAGTTTTATTGCTGCACGAAAGATACAAGAGAAAATGAATAATATTAACCTTGTGGAAAGAACCGGAAGGAGGATCATGTACTGCATCCAAGAAAATGGAGGACACATTGAGCAACTATTGAAATAAATTTATGAAAGAAACGAAGATCAGTGTTTTAATTTGAATAATCATTGTTAAATACCTAATTACACTCAGTAGCAAAAAAAAAAGCCGAGCAAAATTTTGCTTCCAAAATACGCGTTGTTCAACCTTCTGTAAATTTGTCAATTATCAATATTTTTAGTTCAGCATGGTAAATATCGGGTGAAAGCGAGAAATATTCATGTTGGAGCGTCAACTTTGACGGCAGCTGTAGTCCAAACCAATTAATGAAAACAGTTCAAATTTTGTCCACATTAATCTCTGTATTGTTTTAAGCCATGGAGAATTTTTAAATATCCTACCTAAATTTTTCACAGAAATACGTATTTTTGAAATTGATATGTCAAAAATGACTTTTTTCACATATGTTATGATAACTTCAAATCTATAAACTTTATCAACATAAAATTTGTATCACAAAAGGTATTATAGTTATAGTTATAGTGTTGTAAAAATTTCAGCCAAATACATTGATAATTGACAAAGTTACAGAAGGTTGAACAACGCGTATTTTGGAAGCAAAATTTTGCTCGGCTTTTTTTTGCTACTGAGTGTAGTTCAATGAACAAGTTCAATAAACAATGGTATCGAGAAAAAAATGACATTTTCAATTTTCATCATGCGTTCCATTGAACCGTCCGCACCATTGTTTTTTTGTTTTTTTTTGTCACACTTTTCATACCGTCACTCTACGTGGCGATCCAGTGTGCTATGCGCGCTGCAAACAGACGTCAACAGCAACGCACGGTGGGTTGAATTCGTGTTTTACGCAACCGTTGGTTAACGACCCAACCAGCTGTGTTTAGTACGAAATTGCGACAAAACTAAACAAGATAGAAAGTTAGTGTCAAAAAAAGAGTTCTAGAGCGGTTTGAGAGGCATCTTTTGGTAAGACAAAACAATGAACTTTATTACGTATTTTTTTTTAAATAATGAGGGAAAATCCGTAGAAAAACACAAGTTTTAGACTTGTTTATCCCTAAAATATGCCTAAATGCAACTTACTTAAAGTAAAAAGGACACTTTTAAGTTGGAAATTTACCAAACTATCCGATGTAGGTAACAGTTTTGTGTTTAATGGCGTAGTTTAAGAGTTAGAGCCAATTTTTGGCAAGCATAGACCAAAACAGAAAAAGTTCGATAACTCAGTGATTTTTGAAATTTGATCATATGCGTAGAACACTTTTTTTCTTTAAATATGATCTTCTATCACCCCTTAAATTATTTGCACTAAGGAACCGAACACCCTGTATACTATGGTGAGAATAGGTTCCGTTTTCCTCTTGTAAAAGGTATCCCACCCAAATAAGAACATCGGCCGTGGGGATAACGTTTTTTATTCGCCGGCAGAGTTTTCCACGATCTGCAGCTTCGTTTACAGTAATGGCTGAGTGTCCAGGGATCCAACAAAAGATAATATTTTTACCGGAAGACGCTTTTTCGATTTCTTGAATAAACGGGTGTTTTGACTTCCCTTTATAAAGAGCGACGAAACAGCTTGCGGAGTCCGAGCAGTCCGTTTGCAGCAGAAGCTAGGGCTGCTGCTTTCGTGGAAAATACGCTACATTGAGAAGTCAGACTGCCTTCCAACATTATGTTAGACCCAAGCCAACCTGACTGTTGCTTTTAAAACCATCAGTATACAGCTTAGTGTGCTCTTTGTACATGGTATTCAGACTATCGCGAACGAGGATCTGTGCGTTTTTGATTTTTTTTTTTCTTTTTTTGAATGTTTGTTTGATAGACCAATCTGCTTCGATTGCTTGCTTGTACTACGGTCGATTAGCCATTTTCGGGTATTTCCTTGACAGATTCGATGAGAAGTTCAGAATTGGACGCTTGGCGTAGGTTCAGATAGTCGGGCTTAGACTTTTCTGCGATCCGACAAAATCTGCGAATGAGTGTTTCAGTCATACGTAGTTTTAGTGGCAGCTCTCCTGCTTCAACTACCAGGCTTGTAACTGGTGAGGAAGATATTGCACCTGAGGTGATTCTGAAGATTTGGTTCTAGGTAGCTTGAAAAGTGTTACAAAACTCTAAACCAAACAGTTCAATTCCGTACATTACCTGACCTATTTGCTTTCGGTGCTATGGCTTTCAAGTATTGTAGCCGATTTTGCAGAGCTATCTTTGTTTTCGCTCCATGAGCCGGAAAGTCTCCTTTCAGATTGGTCCATGCAAGGTTGGCTTCCAGAATAGTTTCAACGTCAATTTTAATATCTAGGCGAGAGTTACGCCACCGATACCTTCTCCTCGTGCATATGAGAATAATGTATGATTTTGGGGCAGACAATGAGAAATGGACGCAGTTAGCTCAAGCGTTGACTGCTTCAACCGCAGTTTTGAGTGCAAGTCGAACCCTGAGGAGATGTTTTGGCGTAGCTATCAAAATGATATCGTCTGTGTATACTGGGACCCAAACATTGCTAGCCTAGCAAGAACGAAGTATCAGCGAGGACAGATCCTTGTGGAACTCCTCCGTAGCTAACGCAGAATCAACGATTATCGAGGAAATTGGTGATACAGCATTCGCATTCGGTGTCCGATGTTGAGCTCACTAAGTTATTGCACTATGTCCAGTCTCCAAGCTTTTTCCAAATCATGTATAGCAAATTCAGCATGAACACCAGTAATTATTTTAAATATTCTCAATTCTTTCATAAGGCTCGCAAAAGTAAGAATAAGTACCTCTACCAGCCCGAAATGCATGCTGATTTGGGTGTAGGATGTTGTGTTCTTCTAGAAAAATCATGAGCATATGGTTAATCATACGTTCGTAAATTTTGACAATGCAACTCAAGAGTGTTATTCAGGCTGATGATGCCTGAAAGAAATCGGCAAAGTGTTCAGCGATTTCCGTAGGGTTTTGACTGTATGTTCTATCAATTGTAAGTCCTCTTTGAAAGGTTTTCTTTCGGTCACTAGGACGATGAAAGTTCTGCCATATTGTTTCCGAACGTAATCTGGGGTTAAAACTGTCACAGAAGTTCTCCCAGGAGCTTCTTGAAATGATTTTCGGGCAGTTTCTCTTTGCGGATCATCAGTGGATAGACGCTTCAACTTCCTTAAGGCCTCGACGTAATCGTGTTTTCTCACTTCTTCTGTCCACCAGATTTCAGTTTTTCTTGTACAGCTCGCTGATTTCATTGGAATGGATTCTTTCGCGACATCGATGATAATCTCTCCAAGACGTTCGATCGGTAAACTTCGTTCTGTGGAAAGTGATTCTAATATTGTATGGTCAAATGTTAGCCAATCTACATCTTTCTATAGCCATCACTTACGACACTGAACCTGCGGAGATCTATATTGGAGCCGTATTCGGATGGGGAAGTGATCACTTCCGTGCGTGTCTCCATCAATGGACCAAGACAGTTTGTTGGCAATACTCTGAGACACAACAGTAAGGTCTATAGCTGAAGTACTACTGTGTGCTGAACTAATAAATGTTGGTGAGCCGTTGTTGAGCACTACAAGCTGATGTTTTACAAACCAGTCTAACAGTAATCATCCTCGCTTCAATGGGTTCACACTGCCCCTTGCTTGATGAGCTGCATTAAAGTCACCTCCGATTATAAATGGTGGGTGGTGTTTAGTAATGAGATTTTCGAGTGTGTTGATAATATCTTGGTCATCACTGTTGGGTGAATATACATAGAAGCAATAATAACGTTGTGGGGATCAAAGAGGGATTGCTGAATTCATTGTGTACATCTGGTGTGGAATTTCGGCTCCTTGGCAGTAGTGGCGATGAGAAAGAGTCTTGCCCAGAGTTTTCGAAATCATTTCTTGTAGTCCAATAGCTATAGGCTGCTTACAATTAATTAAGTGTACTAGTTCAGAGTGGTTGCTCCATAATCAGCGGATGTTCCACTGCAAGAGTCGTGTTTTCGCTGCTTGGTCAGCGTTGCTTATGCTCTCGTTGAGATGGTGGATGCTTCACGATCGTTGTTTTCTTCTGAAAGGTATAATAAGGTAGCAGGATTGATGGAACTAAAAGCTGAACAAAAGTCCGAGAATGGGCACTTGCAACATTGACTGCCGCCAGAGGGTCATCGGATAAATCCGGAACATCTCTGGTCAGGGTTGACGTGGTAGGCCTCGCTCTTGGCGAATCAGTAGTATATTTCTCCGTGCTGGTTGATAGTTTTACAGTAATACCACAGAAACGATCATAAGCATCTGAGTTCGCGAATGCACAAGCAGATGGTTTCCGCTCGATTCTGGCTAACTTGTGTCCGTTTCTGGAAGTGGAGGAGGGAGCTGCATATTTCCGGACTTCAAGCCGCGTTTCGTCAACGCATCAGGTTTTCTCGTTAATTGAATCAACAGATGTTCCTAATCTATTGGCTATTCTTTGGTCCTTTGAAAGGTGTGACAGCAGAGCAGGATGTATTGACCTTGGGGTAGAGGATAAAACTGTACTGCCTGGAGCTAAGCGCAAGTCACGTCGACTGCCGCCAGGGACTCATCGGTTATACTAGGAACATCCCTGATCGGGGTCGTCATTAGAACTCTCTGTTCTGCTGGTTGACGACACTGAGGGATTGGTAGAAAAACTGTCATATGCATCCTGGCTAGCTGGTGTGTAGTTAGATAGGTTTCGACCGATTGCCGAGTTGGATGTTTGGCGAGCAACCACGCTCTTTCTATGCATGTTGTGTTAGGCAATTTGTTCCGTAGATTCCGTGGAGTTGTAATAGTGTAGCGTGAGCCACGGCCATCCTGAGAAGCATCTATTGTTCTTGTTTCTTTTTTCCGATAGCTAGCTCTATCGAAGTATAATTTCTACGAGCTGAATTACTGTCTATGCTATCGGTGTTATATTTCCTGCGCAGTACTAACACCATCATTTCAATGTCATCTGCCCTTCTCATCCATTCAGGTAGTCTACTGCTAACACAGGACTTTTTCCGGACTCCCCAGGAGGACCGAATGAAGAGTTGGTCATTCGACCTACGCTAGGATCTCTACTAGAAAGTCACTAAGAACGTCCACTATCAGAATTCGATCACCGTTCGGTACCCCGTACTACTTGGGGAAAGTTTTATTGTTTACAACGCCACTGTAGCTATTGAACAATATATTCTTCGTCTCACGGCTATATCCCACGATATTGTCACTGTAATTCACACACTTAGAAATTATAAATTTTACATGAGACGTAACCCGAGCAAAGGATTATATCAAATTGATAACAAGTTCTAATACCAGGTTATCATTTTTTGATCACTGAATATGCTATCATTTAGGCTGAATAAACAGCCAAAAAAAACTCGTTGAACATCATAATAATAACTTATTTTTTTATCATTGCCAACAACTTGATAACAAATTCTATATTGTAAGAAAATTTATTGCTATAGTTTCAAGTTATGTTATAAATTTGAAATCAAATTCTCATGCTAATAACTGAACAATTCAAAACGATAACTGGGATAATAGAACTTGTTACTTATATGATATCAGCTTGTTATTTTCCTTTGCTAGGGAATTCATCTTTGAAGAAGTCGGGGAACCTGAACAAGGATTTCATGTAAAATTATGTCTCCTGAAACTGGCACATACGCAAGTCGACAAAAGGTGTCTTTGATTCATGTTATTTTCTCATTATGTGGTACAGCCCGCTTACATCAAGCAAAGCAATGCATTAGGTCCTAAGTAACAATGAGAGATTCTCTTTGTCGAATTTCTCTTTGGTTAATAGCTCGTCTATTAACCGATTTGGTGATGCTTTCAACGTTTTGAATCCCTAATCACACTTTACACTACATTACTGTATGTTGAAAATTGTTGAACATGTGTCTACATAGCCGTAGGAGCCCAAAGCGAAAGTCGACAAAGAGAGTCTCTCATTGTTACTTAGGACTTAATGCATTGTTTTGCTTGACATGTGTCGGTCTCTGGTGACAGAAATTTACATGACATTTTGGTAGTGTGTAGTTAAGACTAGGATTACACCATAAGCAGCTCTTAAGCTATTACCGGACGTTGATTGTTTGCAGTATACGATTTTTAAGGTAGAGTACTTCTTCTTCTATTATTTTTGAGAGGGACTTTAACCCTTCGGGTCATTCGTCCCTGTTAGGTAGAGTAGATCACGCGCGTTGTATTACAACAGTAGCCCGATTACTCGAAACTTGTTGTATGAAGGTCTGGAGTTCGTTCCGCTTTTAACTGTAGAGCTCATCAGGTGGCACAACTACAATTCACGATGTTTCGATATATTCCGATATATATCCAATACATCTGAATTCTTCACACAGTACTGTACACCGTACATTATTTCTTTGATCAGTCTTGTCAGTTTCCCGGGAAAACCTTTCTTGTCCTTAATTTTC